>JAUTDX010003526.1:0-43169 GCA_030844895.1 Ambrosia x helenae
AGGTGGTAGACCTCTTACAAGGTTTGTTTTGAGAGTAAGTTGATAGTTTGGAAGGTTGGTATGACCCAATCTCCTATGCCACAATTCTGTCTCTTTGGTTGAGGCAGCAGAAAATAGACAGACAATTGCCATAGGATTATCCTTCAACATATCAACCACATACACATTGCCACTCTACTATGAGCAACAAGTTGTGCTTTGCCTCAGCATTGATGGTGTTAATCTTTTCAACCCACTCTATCCAATAATCTTACATGTCTTCTAGTGAAGAATGACCATAACCTTTTTCACTCATTTGTGAAACACTAAGAAGATTAAACTTAAGATTATCAATCATATTAACATTTTCAAACTTGAGTCTCCCAGCCTGAACAGTCCCTGAACGCAACACTTTAACCTTTTGAATCATTTCCAAAGAAATATCACCCCCTCCATGAGCAAGAAAGTCCAGAAGAAGGGCTCTACATCCAGTCATGTGCCTGGAGCCTCCACTATCTACATACCATAAACTATCTAAGCAAGCAGAAGCTCCCTGCACATCAGTAAATAATTAGTTTTGGTGAGTGTCCAAAGCCAAATTGGCTTTGGATGGTTTCTCAGACTTTTCAGCCTCAAGCTTAGGAGAATGGTCAGTGGTTTGAACTAGTTTCTGAACCAAGTTCAACAACTGTTGTTGAACATTTGCCAGTGCTTGTATGTCAACACTTGGTGCAACAGATGTTTGACCATTTCTTGTCAGATGTTGGTAACCATGAGGATGCCTGTTCACTCTTTGTTTTGAAGGCCTTTTGGGCTCTTCATAAACATGTGGCAGACGATGACAAGGTGGTTGTCCATGTCCTCTTGGAAACTTGTTAGAAGGTGGAGCATCTGTTACTTGAACATCACTGGGAGCAGAGTTTTTCATTCAGATTTTGACAACAGATGTTTGGACTGGTGTAAAAGTCTGTTTGGGTTTCCTTTTGAAGTACTAACCACTTGACTCACTTGAGTTTTAGCTTTATACTCTTGTATTTTGACATCAAAATTTTTGAGATAAAGACACTCTTTGGTTTTATGATTCTTTTTACCACATATTGAGCAAATTGATTTAGAATCACACACACTTGTTCCTTTGTTGATATCATATGCTTTTAGAAGAAAACAATTTTTAGTAACATGTTCTTCTTTTCACAAAAATCACAGAACAAATTATCTTTGGATTTCCCTTTTTCTTTCTTCTTTTCAACAGATGTTTGAACATCTGTTGGAAGATCTTTCAAGGGAATGATCTTGGCCTGTGGTGCCTTTATACAAGCAGGGTTTTAAAATTCATAGGTTGAAAATTTTCAAGAACATCGCACTCATCTGACCAAGTTGCTTTAAATTAATATTTTTCAATTTCATCAAATGATGGGGAACCCTCAAGTTTTTCAAGAACTATTTTCTTACAATTAGGTTCATGACTTTGATTTCCTGACCTTTTGAATTTGTTGGAATGATCTCAACAAACTGTGGTTCCTTTTTGTCAGTGTTTTGAGAAACTTGATCAGTGGTTTCATTGAAACCAAAGCCAAACTTCACATGACTTTTAGTTTGTTGGTTGACTATCATTTCAAAACCTCTAGATGATTCCACCCATTTTTGACATTCAACTTGGGTGGATTCAAGTCCTGTTTACAACTCTGATATTTTGTTATCATAGTTTGGAGCTGGTCCTTGTTATACTTGCTTCATGTTTCAAACACTGATTTCAGATTCTTTTTCAGTTAGTTTTGATTTTAACTCTTTTGTGAATTTTTCAAACTGAATTTCATCCTCTAAAATTTTCTTTCTAAAGTTTTCATTCACCTTTTTAATGTTCGCAAAAGCTATTACACATTTGTCTGAAACATAAATCATTTAAGATTTGAGGTGATACCTTAGCAGCAACCATCAAGGCACGGTTACACTTGCACTCACAATCATATTCACCCCATGGGTCTGAGAGATTCACAACCTCAATCTCACATTCTTCAACAACTAACAACTGCATCAACAACATCATTAGTCACATTTTCAGACTTAAATACCACTTCCTCAGATTCAACCTCCTCAACAATTGTTTCTAGTGCCATGAAGTAGAAATTTCTTGGTTCATTTTTAGATTTGGCAACTAGAGCATTGTTTTTATCTGTTAACTCATCTGGTAAGCTGCTCCAATCAATAAAACCTTGTGTGAAAAAGCTCTGTTGGCTTTGTTGACTGGTCTTTGCAGGAGCAGAGGATGAAAGTAGCAACTATTGGCACTTGTTCCTGAGCAACAGGGTTTTAACATAGTGAATCTGGGGAATAGTGGTTTGGACATAGTGCACAGGAACAGTGGATAAGGACTGTGCAAAGTGAGCAGTGTTTTGCACATTTGGTCCAGGGGTATTTGGGGAAAACTGATAAGTGTTAGTCTGGGGCATTTGGTTTGGATAGGTAATCATAGGTGTACCATTTGACTCCTACATTCCCTAGCAAAATGACCTATTCTATGACATTTGTAACACTTAATCTTAGATTTATCCAACCCCACTTTTGACCCACCATGTAAACCTGGATATCTTCTGCCAGTTTTCTTATAGAAATTATTAGTTCTAATACTGAGCAGAGCCATTGATGCAAAATGTCCATTTCTTCTAAAGTCCACAAGGTCAATGTACTGAAGGTCATTATACACAAAGGATGTGTTGTCAGATGCCTGGATATCACCACTTGCTGCAAAAGCATAGTTGGGTGAATAAGAATCAGTGTTAAAACCAGTAGTTATATCAATGTAATGATCATAACCCTGATCCTTACTACTACCAGGCACCTCATCTTGACCCAAAAGTGTTGTATTACCAAAAACATAATCATCAGACACACTTTTCTAGAATCTTGAAGCTTCTTTTTCTGGTTAAGCTCTCTCTCATAAGTTAAGAGCTTACCATGAAGCTGGGTCAGAGAGAAGTCCTTAAAACCAATTGAGTTTCTCATTACAATTGCAAAGTGTCCCATTTATCTGGTAGTGATCTAAGAAACCTATGGTTCAAAGTTGATTTTGGATAAGTTAGACCCACCAGTTTAGTTCACTTATTAAGCAATTAAACCACTCAAATTGTTGTGTTAGTGACTCTCCTTTCACATGACTGAATATTTCATATTGTTGATTCAGAATTTCCGGTTGTTTTCAATAACATCCTCTCACCCCCCACCGAATTGTTCTTTCAAAGCATCCACAACTCCTTGCACTGTTACAGTGTAACACCCAGCATAGATATCATTTGTAGAGCCATGGCTACAATACTGAAAGCCTTAGCATCTAACTCAATTTTCTGAAAATCTTGCTCGGGGTAGTTTTCAACACTTTTAGGTACTTGGACCTTGGGATCTTCGGTACTCGGCACCATCGGAACATGTGGTCCGAAGACAACCGACTTCCAACACCTAGTGTTTAGTTGAGCTAGAACATGGCTCATCCGATGTTGCCAGATATTGTATTCAGATTTGACAAGCATCGGTGGCTTGTTGCTCGTGCCAGTGTTATGTGGATCTTGATTCATTGAAGCCATTCTCTGATTGTTTGTAAAACAAAGTGTGTTTAAAAAAGCTTGAACGTAAATAAACTTTTACTCTGTTTTCAATCAACAAACAAAGTGATATCAATAATATTGAGCTGATCTATTTATATTAAATTGATTGATTAGATCGAATTTAATTGATCAAGCTCCGATACCAATTGTTAGGATCTGAGTTTGATTTTTTAAGATTGTTTAAGTAATGAAAACAAATGAATGAATTATAAAGATGGAAGTGCATGGGAATATAAACTATAAATCTTAACAAATGGAACAATTGCTTTCAAACAAGTACTATATATCAGTCATCACAGATTTGAGTACAAGTTATTACAATTCTCCCCCTTAGCCTGATCACTCAATAATTTTTCTGTGTAAGAGAATGTGTGAAGTGATAAATAGACAGTATAGGCATTGTTCTATTTATAGACAGACTAAAGCTCTGATGACCTAAGACTGACGTCACATAGACAATGACAGCTAACTGACATAACAACATAAAACATCTGCTAGTAAAACTACTGTTACATTGCCTAAACCACTGATGAGTAAAACAACTGTAAAGAGAAACTCTGATGGTCTTGAATATCTGTTGGAGCCTAAGTGCTGTTGGCTCCAACAGACCTTTAGTCGTTGTCAGCACTTTGTCATGTTTCTTTGTCAGCACTTTGATCATCAGTTGTTCTTCAATCAGTAGCAGTTTGTCTAGCATCACTTTAGTATCAGCAGTTAGTGTCATCAGTCGTTTGGGAGATTCTTGTATAAAGTAATGTTTTATTAAAATCAGAAGAGTAGAATATTTTGGCTTTCAATCACTGTTTCTTTTCCAGGTCATCAGACCAACAGCTGGAACCCACCTGTTTCTAATTTCATACATGTCTAAAAAGCCATTTGTTTTCTTTTAATTCATATTCTTCAATCAGTTGTGCCCATATTATCTCAAATTGTTCAAATCCAGTGTATATACCCCAAAAATAGTTTAAAAATTTACTTTAAAATTCGGTTTTATGTAAAACATCAGAACAAACCTGAAAAAAAAACACTCTTATAAATCTTTTCAAAAAAAATCTTTTCAAAAAAAAATCTTTTAAATCAGTAAAAATCACTAAACTGAACCCTAAATGTTTTTATATGTTTATTAAATTGTAGAAATATCTCACATATAGTAATATATTTCTAGTATATTACCTGAACGCGGGTTTTTTCTGATCAAACTAGAAAAGGTGTGTAAAAAGATACAGGCTGCTCATATAAAAACAATTGATGAAGAAAGATGATGAGAGTCAGGCTGCAAGCGGTGATCCTATGCCCCCGATCCCTACTAAATGCCACGAGACATATGAAAGTAATCCAATTGTAACATTTTAATATATTATATATCTTTCTAAACAAAGGCTGGGATGACACTATTTTTAATAAATATATTACATTTTACATAGTAATATATTTTAACAGGCAAACTGCATGAAATGAACCTAAACATCTCGCAATAAGGTGACTAGAACTAAAAAAACCACATCTTCTTGAGCAGTAAAAGGAAAAAAAGGACACATATACATGCCAACGCAAACACTTTCAGTTTCCCAGTATGTTTATTCACCCTAACAACCCATCACCAATCTCCCCAAATTTTGCAAACATCCTAAACCCTCCGCGGCTTAGTATTCACAACCACATTAACTACATATATTCCTCTACGTCAACTCAGAAATCGGAGGCGCATTCAGCAGAGAACACGGAAACGCAGAAACATGCCCAATAGACACTTAGAAATGCCATATCAATTTATAGTTCAAAGTATAAAAGTAATATATACCTGTGTTATCATTATTTCCAAGTAATTGAACTTAACTTTGCTCAAAGGCAATGCTTTCAGTTGTATAATCAAAACATTAAACGGTTTCACTTTATCATTTAATAGCAATTAACAAACTTAAGACTCCTAGGAAATTCTTCAATTTACATGCTTAAGTCTATGGTAAACTTTCCCAAACACCACATATTCTAACACAAGCTAAATATTTTTGATAAAAATTTAATGTGTTAAAGTTTTTAACTAACATGTTATGTGATCAAATCTGTTTAAACTAAAGCTAATACAAAACAATTTAACATGTTGAATCAAATTTTTGTTTATGAACCCTAAATATTAACAATCTAACATAACCGATTCTTACAAATCAAACCCTAATTACTTATTCAACATACAACAAATTATTAACATAAATTTGAGAAATTCAACTAAATAACAAATCACATAAACAATATAGTCTAACTAAATAACAAATCACACAAATCTGAGAAATTCAACTAAACAAATGTATTTTATTTAATTTATTTTCCCAAATTAATGTATTAAAATTTACTAAAAAAACACAAGCGTATATATAAAAAAAGCTATTTTAATTAAAAATCTCTAATGTAATTTTTATTTTTTAAGTTATACGTTACAACATAAAGTACATAACCAATTTAATTTAGAATATAAAACATATTGTACAAAATTAAAATTGAGTATAAGTGGGTTAAACGTAACGATAACCATTAACTCCTTTGTTAAGTGGTCTCAAAGGCGACGCAGGCTAATGAGACAACCACCTCTTGAGCTAACTAAACATTGATATGTCACTATTTCCGCCCTGATCCTGTTTACAATAAAAAGCATTTTAGACGACGTTTTCGAATAAGTAGAAACCATTTATGCATTTAGAAAATGATTTGTCAACGCGATGTCCTTTTTTTCAACAAATAGAAGTGTGTGACATCCGGCAAACTCAGGTTAATAACTTTTATCAACCGCATATAAGTCTACCTTAGCAAAACATTCTTTAAACATACTTAACTGGGTTAGTTGAGTCAGTTCGGTAGAATCACTAGGATTCGGTCTTGCACACACATTAGTCAAGGTTTTGGTGATTCGGAGGATCACCGAGTAAACACATGCACACGAGCCTTGTATCCCGTTTGTTTGGTAAAACAATAATGCAATATGGGTAACTTGTTGATAATTATATGTTATACGATCATTGGTAACTTAGGAAAACGTGCTTATGTAAAATTATATGATTAAACGTGCTTTGGATGCAAAAATTAGAGACAGGAGCGAAGGGATTGGGAGGGTCAAAGGAATGGACCCCTTCGCCTGGTTTATAGGGCGAATGGCAGACCCCTTCGCCTGTTAAAGAGCTATTCGCCTCCTGCAGAGCTGGTCAGGTATAAATACCTCGTTTTGACTTGTTTTCATCATTGCAAACCGTAACTCGCACCAAGTGCTATCTCTCAACCCATACCTCTGTACCACAACTTTTTGCCCTCAAATCACCCATTTCTAACCTAAAAACACCTACAAATACATAACAAGGCTTGGATCTAAGGTGTGTGTTGTATCCAACATCTTTTCCTTTCATTTTAACATTTGTTTTCATAAACCCTTGATGTCCATATCTGATTTCAAAATGATTTCATAAATAAAATTCTTTCTTAAAGTTTCTAAACAAGATATAAACCACCTTATGAGTTTTATGACAAAAACCCAAGTTTTCAAAGATGTTGGTGATCTAGAAATTAGGGCTTTTATGTTATATGTTGTTGTGATGATGATGTGATGCTAATATGATGATTATTGATATGTTAGAAGCATGTTTAGGCTGTGTTTGTTTGGATAATGAGGTTTTATGAACATCAGGGCTATTTTGGGAATTTGATGCTTTTGATGATTGTTATGGATGATAAGGTTATGTGTAGAATCATGATAGGAAGCTATAGTATGAATTAGACATGATTGTAAATGTGATTATGCGTTTTAATTAGGGATTTTGCTGTTTATGGTAAGGAACTTGTGCATGATTTGATGTCTCCACAATATTTGCTAAATTGGGTAAAAACTTGCATATTATGCTCAAAACCTGTTTTGTCTATGTGCTAAGTGATGTAACATGATGGGGATAGGCTAGGGATTGGGTTGGTAATGGTCGGATACGTCTGGGCAAGCCTCGGGGTCGATTCGAGGGGTTCGGAAGAGAAAGGTCCTGCAGTTGCTCAAGGGGCGAATGGCTCACCCCTTCGCATGCTCATAGGGGCGAAGGGCTCACCCCTTCGCCTGCCCATAGGGGCGAAGGGCTCACCCCTTCGCCTGCCCATAGGGGCGAAGGGCTCACCCCTTTGCCTGCCCATAGGGGCAAAGGGCTCACCCCTTCGCCCAGATGAGACCCCTTCGCCTAAATGATGACCCCTTCACCTAAATGATGACCCCTTCGCTTGGAAACATGACCTCTTCGCCTAATCTATGACCTCTTTGTGTGGAACATGACCCCCTTCGCATATTATCATGAGCCCTTCGTGTGAAATGTGAACCCTTCACCCACTATTGTGACCTCTTCATGTATAACATGTTGATATGACCCGTTACGTGCAAATTTACGTGTTTTTCACGTACGGCTACCTGTTAACTCATATATCACTATTAGACTGATATTGTGGGTCACCAACGGGATGTCGAGTCTTGTGTGGTCGTGTCAAACGTTCTTTTGAAACATAAACGGTGTCGGTTTGGACAACCAAGGGTTTCTAGACAAACATGACTTCGGTCAAGCAACTCATAGGCTATTAATGATAGGTTTCCAGTTGTCGGGATGCTATCATAACACGCTTGGTGTTACCTTTCAAACAAACGCAACCTAAGGTGAGTGTCACAGCCCCACATTTTACTGTTTTCATTATTGGGGGAGAAACATGCGGTACGAACTTTACGAACTTTTAGACTACAGTATTACATTATTTCACATGGGTACTAAGTGACATTACATCATTTAAAGTCCTTCTAACTTGTGAACCATGAATGTCACACCCTAACCGATGGCGGAATACATCGGGGGCGAGACTAGGGTGAGCATAAATCGGGTTTACTCGAAAATACCCGAAAACCAAGACTGAATCTGCCCGAAACCGAACCGATATGCTGTAATCAGGTCTGTCTTCGGTTCCCACTTTAGAGATATTTCGGGTTCAGGTCGATCCTCAGGTTTGGACCCTTGGTACCCGACCATTCTAAGACCGGACCGAGGACTACTATGTATAGTCTTTGTTTTGTTGTGTTGAGTTGGTGAAACCATGAGGATGACGACGAAGAGTCTTTCTATATCGAACCAGGTGTTGAGCAGCATCAAAAGAAGGTGATGTCATATTCCGATCGATGATGTACTTGTCTTCTGGTTTCCTCTTCAAGCTTCATATTGAGATCGATAATGTCTTTTCTGGTTCTCCATGTAAGGCACATGAGAGAGGGTATGAAATGACTTCAACACATATTTAATCTCCACTGGAAAAAGTTAAAATTGAAATCTAGAAAAAGATAAAAAGATATTTGTGAGGATAAAATTGACAATTTGACACAATATAAAACTGACAAAAACTTTGAAAATATAAAAAGGACTGTAACACTAATCTAAATTCATCATTTCATTATAGCCCTTCAGCTACGAAATCTAAATATAAAGATTTGATATCTTTAATTTTTGTTGTATGGCAAATGTAACCGTGTTCGATTATTATATTATATTGACTTTTACATTTTTAGTGTATACAAATGTAATTGTGTTTGATTATTATACTTTTACCCATTTCAGTTAGTTTTTGATTTGATATTTTTTATAAGTTGTCATCATTTATGAATTTAAACAGGTTGTAATATTTACCTTCTTTGAACATGAGCTAGTTACAAATTCTTTGTATGTGAAAACATAAAATAATCAATAAGCTATAATCTATCTTTTTTAAACATAAATTTGATATATCGTTCAAAGCTTTTGCCATAATGTACTTTAAAGAGTAATAATAATATGGACATATATATTGTCATTAATAAGCGATCATGATCTAGTATTTCTATCATCCAATAAAATAGTCATCACTTTCAACGTATCATAATGTACCGTGTTCACATATTATTAAATATTTATTAATAAAAAATCAAATGAAAAGCACTAACTTTTCTTCCTCATTTCAATATTTTCTACCTCTTCCTCGCTGTCTTTCTTCTCAACTCAAAAGACCCTCCTGTCTTGTAACCACCATAAGTCACAGAAGTAAAACTAAAATCCCATCAAGATAACCTCTTTTTCTCTTCCAGTGAACTCATGAAATTACCTGACACAACTAAAACAACAATTATCAAACCAGAAGAGATGAATGCTGATCGATTAATGATTATGTTCAAATCAGAAGAGATGAATGCTGATTTTGTTCTCGGTGTCGTCCTATACTCATAACCGATGTACCCGAACTCAACAAAACCAATACCCGAACCTAATGCGTTGGTCCGATCCTCGTTATAGGTTTTCTTGTTTTTCGGTCTCGGTCAGGTCGGGTAAACCCCGGTTCGGTCCGGTTAGATCCCTTTGCTCAGCCCTAGGCGAGACTTGGGATAGATTGGTATCAGAGCCATGACTATAGGGAATTAGGAAAAATTACCATGTTTGACCTAGACTATAGTTAGGAACCTTTTTGACCATTCCTTTTGTCATGCTTAATATACTTGTTCTCCCTATCTTGCTTCTACTCTATTCTTTTGGTCTTTAAAAATTTACCTTCTTATTAGTGGATTACTCCACACTCGAAGACACTCGTATACCACAAACGAAAGGAGATCACCGAAATAGGCGTGAAACCCTCACTTTGGTGATAACTTTCAATCCGCGTAAATTCTTTGTGTTTTTGAAACTACACCAAGATAGGAGTGATATCCTCACCTTTGTGGAAATTTCACAATTCTCGTTCTAGTGGACACTTACCAATTGAAGGTTAGAATTAATTTTCTTACCACGTTGGACAAAGTGTACAAACCACACTCAAAGAAACGACCTCGCTAAGATAGGAGTGAAATCCGCAACTTAGCGACTAGTTTCAATCCTTGATATTTTTTTTAAATCTCGCCAAAGTCTAAAATTTATTAATGACAAGAAACATGTAGTAACTGGAAGGGTGAATACCGTTAACCGAAAGTTTCGGCGAGAGTATTTCCACCTATTAGGCCAAAGCATGTTTTCAAACTCAAAGGTAAATTCGAATAACTTCGGTTAGTCTTAGTTCCGTTCCGGAACACTCCAATTGCTTGTTTAAAACAAGCCTCTCATTTTGTGTTAATATTACTTTCAATGTTGTTTTCATGCTATGTTTTCACTATGTATATTCGATTTTTTTTTCTCGCAAAGGCTCTCAAGACTCGCATTTCAAGCTACTCTAGCGATTTCCAAATGATACTAATAATCGCAAAACCAACACGAATCGAAACTCCTTTATGTTAATTAAGTGCACTATACTTGCTTATACATACGTGTTACGCTATTTGAATAATGTGAAACTTGTGTCCTATACGTGTAACTTGAACTTGCATACTAAATCTATGAGAACAACTTGAGTGTATGTATTTTGTTTATCTAAATTTGCATCAATTTCACCGATCTAATCTTACCCGCAAGCTTTTCATTGTTAACCAAAATTCTAGTATTTTATTTCCTAAATTCAAAAGTCACCTTGTTTAAAAACGCTTATGCAAATTTTCCTATGTATGATTCTCGTAGATGTCTTCCTGTCTCAACAGCATTGACCTCAACCAACTGGCGAGCCTTATTGCCCAAGAATTAGTCAAGATTCTCCCTAACCTATAGACGCCAACAAACCCAATTCCGAACCCCGGCAATACCATCCAAGACAGCACAAACCATGTAGATGCTAAACCTACTACCCATACCCCTACTAAACAAACGAAAAAGGGTAACCGAAAACGCAAAAACCTCAAACAAAACCACACTTCGACAACTCCTAAGACTCCGAATTCTAACAAAAAGCAGTACCGTGGAACCTTTCCGCTATGCGACGGTGGTAAATATCACCATCTCACTCACACATAATGCCGCATATGCGCCAACTGTGGTACATATGGTCATTCTGCCAAAGCATGTCGCCACACCACTAAACCACGACCCGAACAACCTACTAGTACCACCGATCATTCACTAAAGACAATGGATGGATATGCTCCGAGTGCAACGACCCAACCCATGAACGCAACCAATGTCCAAGACTTGCCTTGGTGATCTACGACGCTGGAAGACCCACCCACCACACTGAAGAAGACTGATTTTTTTTTCTTTCTTTTAAATGTGGGAATTCATTTATGTAATGTTTTCAAGAAATTATTCGGATGTGAAATTTTCTTTTATGAGTTATGAAATACCATTGTTATCTTAGTTTACAATCATAATTTATCGGCAAAATTTAAACAACGCAGAACCCCTTTATTTTTTTTCTCTCCTCGCACACGATCTTTTTCAAAATTTTTGAACAAAATTCTTCCTACTATTTCTAAAAGGATGCCTATTCTTCTATAAAATCCTCACTTTCAAACCACTAACAAATGTGTGTGTCGAGCCTGTATGACAAACAAGATTCTAAATGGTAAAAGTGTTTAAAAGAAATTTTCTTTTGTAAAACAGGACTTGTGAGCAAACACGCTAAATCAAATAATCTACCTCGTTTTAATCCCAAAACCTTTTGAAATTGTATCACAGGTCGAAATATTCATCAACGCCAAACTGAAATTCGTCAATAAACTATTTTCCTCGCTTAATAAAATGGATTTTTATATAAATCGAACGACAATCTTCGATAAAACTTTTACACTAAATCTTCCCCACATCAATTATATCCGTTTTTCTTTAACATCCAACTGACTAAATTCTTCTATGATCAAACTTGACCCTTAGTCTTGAAAAGCTAAAATTACTCATGTACTCATAAACTCAATTTGTAATAAACCTGAATTCTATGTTGCCCAAAGTCAAAACATTTTACACGTTTTCATTAGGAATGCAATGGTCCATCCTTTTGTTTGATTTTATCATCTGAACGTAACCGCATATGCACAAGTCTACACCACTATGTCATGAAACCATATATCTACGCCAAAACACGTACGGTTAACAACATCAAAAACTTGCTTAATGCCTTTTCACATTATGTGCTTGCATGTCACGTTGCTTGCTATGTTTACAACATCAAAACTGTTTAATGTCTTTTCATTTGTGTATAAGTATTTTGTGTCAACTAACGACCCACACATAACTAAGACAACTTATGTAGACCATACGACAATTGGACTAATTACGTGTGCACATGTAATTACAAAAATTTGGCGAATGGAAAACATAACGAGTCCGGTGTGTGTAACCTGTCATGACTTGAATAACAACACGGATGGGGTATGATAACGGCCTGGTGGATACGCCGCCGGTACATCCTATACATAAATGTCCTGTCATACTACCAAAAGTAGAGTTATTCGTGCCATGAGAAGTTTTGGGTGTCGAGTTAAAATTTTGACCAACACTTACGTTATTTATCTTTTGCGATACCATTTATGTTATAGTTTACTAGTCTAATTACGCTTGCATCATTTGTCTTTTATGCGTATCATAACCTTGTTTTGAACCACACTTTCCACTATGCAACATCATCATTGCTATGAATAATCTATACTTGCAATCTCCATCGAACCTCGTTCCTTCCTCATGCTTTCCTTGCTTAATCAGCAATCCTTCCATTATCAAGAACCTATTTCTAAATCCCGTAAGCTCTGGCCTTAATCTCTAAAAGCATTCATACATGTAAAACAAGATTCGTCTCTCACTTTTATATATTTTCTTAACTACTTATATACTGGATTTCAAAACTAAATAAATACTATTTATATACCAAAAACTTTTTTAAATAGTCCAATTTCTCGTTAATTTTAGTCGCCTTTTAAAAATTTTTCTGGTAAAATTTTCGACCTTGTGCAAACCAAATATCTATTACTAGATACTGCGCATTCCCGCATCTAGTCACTCATTATGCTCACATATTTACTATTCCACCCAATTACCCAGTGACATTTTTTTTACAAGCCAAAACTTCTATTACTTCTTATATGTTATACCGTATATTTACTTATCTACTTGAAATTTGTTACACTAACCCCATACTCAAACCTACCTATATGTACCCTTTTTCCTTCACTAATCACCAAAAATGCTTTAGTTGATTACACTTGCGAATTTTATCTACTATCCACCCACCTTACAAAAATTCTTTAGTCGGTTAAACTTTCAAATTTCTACGTATAGCCTTGGGTTAAAATTTTAAAAGTACTTCTCATACGAGCATAATTATCGCACAGTGACTAGATACAGTATTTGATTTAAGCATAATAAACTAACAAGTTTTTGTTTTTATTAAACCCATATCAAACCACTTACCTATTTTTCAAAAGGTTGACTCTTAATTAAATTTCGAGACGAAATTTCCTAAAGTAGGGGAGACTGTAACATCGCATAATTTTGTTACTTTTACATATATTTTAAATTCTATGTTTAACAAATTCCAAGTTCGCCTTTATCCGATTCTTTTATGTTACCCCTACCAATTCTTGACGAGTCGTCATTATAATTTACCCTATTCAATTTAGGCATTATAACAAGAAACTCATTTAGTTAAGATCTTAATATATATTTATTTTTTTTAAATAAAACATATATATTTTTTTATAATAATACTTTCATAAAAAAACAAAAAAAAACGTAGCTTTGACTATGATCAACAAACATAATAACAACATATATCACCATTTCAAGATTATATGTTCGTTCGTTTTTTTTTTTTTTTTTTTGAAACTCGATGACAACAGTAAACAATTACAACTATCACAATCCCATAACAATTAAACTTAACCCCCATCTAATCTCTTCCTAACCACCCCATTTACTCCATTTAATATCCAACCAACTTACCTCACCTATAAATACAACCCCTCCCTACACCTTAACCTCTTGTTCATCTCTTTTTTTCCTAAAACTCTCTCTAATCTTCAAGTTTATTGAGCAAACTTTCTGAAAACATATCAGTAACTTTCTAAGCTCAAATCTCCTATTCTTTTCAGTTTTTCCTTCTCTTTTCTATCCAAAATTCCTTGGAGAATCCTCTAGGATCTTCCCCATGTTTATCCATAGAAGTGTGATAAGGGTAGAACACCTAAAAGAGGTCCCAAAGGTGTTTGTTTTCTGATTTGTTTTTATGTCCTAAGTTGTTTGTTGTAAAGGAACCAACCAAGTCTGCTAACAGTCTAATGTTAGAGGGATTTGAGCTATGGTATTGGGTGACAAAGGAGAGTCAAGACTCATCCAAATCAGTCCCCAAACTTTACTTAAACTTCTTGGTTATACTATGTAATAATATAAATATACTTTCAAGCTTCAATCTTACTATCTTATTAATAATCTTTGGAAGGTTTGTGGTTACACCCTACCTTACCAACTCTCTTGACCCTTTTTGTGCTACGGATTTATCCACACTAGAAAGGGGAAATCCCGTGTCCAAAACCCATTTTTACCTCATAAGCGAAGTGGTTATGACATGAACATATCAATCGGATTCACATTCCTAACTTTATACCATCCGAATCATCTATGATGATTTTGTGTTTGGTCTAACTCATTCTCATGACCATCCGGATTGCCCAAAAGGCGATTTGTGTTTTGGTTTGCCTAAAAGGCTTGCATGATCCTCTTGAACCTATAATCTAAACTTGAACCTAAGACCCTCTAATTCTTAATTCTAGTTAATCGGAGCTAATGCTTAATCTTCCAAGACTTAGTTTTGGAATCCTATCAAGACGCATCCAAAGGTGAGTCATACTTGTCCCCTTTTCTTTTATCACTTTTTGGGACCAACATGTATCATATGCAAAACACACTAATTCTTTTACAAGCACACATGCTCAATCTATTAAACATACTTATATGCTATTTGCCATGCTTATGATTCTTGATACTTAAACATAATTCATTAACTATTATTAGCCCACTTAACATGTATAGCGTTATAGGAGTAGCACCCCGCCCCTTTATGGGTCATTGTTAAATTAAACGGCCTAGCATGAATATGTTAGGTATACGCAGTGGTACTCGCGGGTTTGAGTTATGTCTTTTGTATGGTATGTATGTGTAATGCTATAGTATGAGATTCGAGTAAATCATTGTAATTACTATGTATATAAACTAAAACTAGTATGCTCACCAATGCTTTATGTGTTGACGGATATTTTACACACGTTGTAGGAAATGTTGGATGCAGGATATTCAAGAAATCTACTTAGGATTGGACTAGAAACTCACCCTAGTTTAATTTTCGTATTCTTGATGTTGTACTTTCCTTTTCATGAAACAATTTGCATTTTGTTATCTTTTAGACAATGATTATGCTATGAACGAAATTTTATCTTTAAATTATATTGTCACGAATTCTAGTGTCATGAAGTCTTTGAACAATCTATCCAAAGTCTCGCCCCGATGTATTCCGCCATCGGTTGGGGTGTGACAATGAATATGTTGATACATAGTGAGGAAAGTGTGAATAGATCTACTTGGCCCGGCAAGCCCCACTCGGTCGACTGGAGGTCGGACGGGTTCATATTTGTCCTATATAACTTATGACACCGGGTGATGTCCGGTGGTGGATATTATGGCATTTCTAACGTTCAGCAGTGGTTCGCGACACTTTAGTATCATGTAACGATGTCTAACTAGCATCATGTATAGATGTCAGGATTGTCGGGTCTGGTTTTACTAAGTTTACTTACTTTTGCAAACTTAAAACTCTGTGACTCACCGACACTTTATGTGTTGACTAACATAGCATGTTTTCTCAGGTTGCTAAGGTAGCTGCACTGTTTAGGATGTACTAGAGTTCATGGCATTGGTCTGCCATATGCATCATTTGATAAACTTTCTTTCAAACGTTTAAACATTTATGTTTTGGGTTGTAACATTTTGAGAACTGCTTCTGCTGTATTTTAGTAGTCTAACTTTTAAACAGCTTGGTTGGTTTTATTACGTATTTTCATATCATATAGTTGTCGGTCGTTGTGACCGTTAATTTGGATCCTGGTATGTCACGCGCCTCGCGGTAAAACCCCGCACGTGAAATTTGAGGGTGTGACAATGTGCAAGATGTTGACTCGGGTTCACCTCTATACAAAAATGTACAACCGCTCTTCAGCAACTGACATATGGGATTGTCAGATCCAATGGATGAATATATAGCAACGTCCGAAAATATTGCGTGAGATTCACTTCATTTTTTGTCAAGGTATGTATATATTTACGTAAACTATAATTTATAAACTTTTAGGGTAAATTTGTCAACATTATTTAAACTATATATCTAAACTATATATATCTTTACGTAGGGATCATATCCATTTACTCACGAAAATATGTGTGTAAACCAAAATTGTTTGATATCCAACAAATATACGAGGTTTACGATGAAAAACATGGTTTTCCCTGAATGCTCGATAGTCTCGACTGTATGCATGGTGGATGGGCTATGTGTCCTACGACTTAGCGAGGTCAGTTTCATCGAGGTGATCACCCCGACCCGAGTATTATACCTGAAGTGGCGGCCTCGTTTGATCTTTGGTTTTGACATGCGTTTTTTGGAGTTGTTGGGTCAAATAACGACCTAAATGTTATCGATCAATCACTGATATTCGATGACATCATCGGCGGGATTGAGCCCGCACAACGTTTTATGCAAATGGGGAACATTTTAAGTATGATTACTACCTGGTTGATGGTATTTACAACGAGTGGTCGACACTTGTTTTAGACTGGTTTTATTTGTTGATTTGCAGTGTTTTTATTTTAATTTAATATTTTCTATTAATATTACTTTATAAATTTAAAAAGCATTAACACAAAATAAAATTAAAAAAATAAAAAGACAGGATAAAGCCCCCACCTGAACGATAACAAGGTCAAGTGACTTCAACAGAGGCTTTATCTAGTGCCAAGTCAGTGTCCAGTCAGCATAAGGTTTTTTTTTTTTTTTTTTTGAAAAGCAAACTTCATTAAAAAAGGAACAAGGCTATCTCCAAGCTAGAGATAGGCCTAAACAAACAATTACAACGAATCAAACAAAAAACTACACCAACCTTTCCAGTCTACCCTACCTTCTTTATGTCCAGTCAGCATAAGGTGACACAATATTAGAGGATGAATCCAAGTGATAACTTAAGCCACAACGCAGGGTAGTACTATAGCAAGCACGGGTTACAAACGTGAACCCGAAATATATATAAAAACATATTAAAAGCCTATTAAAATGTCGACAAAGTTTAGGTAAGCAGCGGGTGACTGGGCTTGTCAACATCCCTGGTCCTACAACTAAGATAAAAGGAAATATTATAGAAAGTTGACCAAAACAGTAGGGATGGCAATCAAACCCAAACCTGATGGGTAAACCCGAAACCCGACACATTTGGGACGGGTTTGAGTCGGGTAATCGGGTATGGGTCCGGGTATGGGATTAGTTTTTATTTTTTTTTCGCGGGTTTGGGACGGGTTTGGGATTTGATGATATACCCGTTTACCCGGCCCGATTACCCGATAAAATATACTCGTTTACCCGATTAGATACTCAATATAATTTCTAATATATCTTTTAAAATATGTATGCATAATATATCTAATTGTTCATCTACATTATCATCTTGTGCTAAAATTACCAAAAAGTTAGTGTATACTATTTGTTATCTATGTGTTTGATTATTTTTATATGATTTAAGTATTTTATATTTATACATTGTAATCATTTACATATATATTTAATAATGGTAAATGTAATTGGTTAATAGTTACCTAATAGATGTCAGTCGGGTACTCGGGTTTTTGGTCGGATATACTCAATAAGTAAGTTTTAAAAATTAATGGGTTTACCCGAAACCCGCGGGTATACCCGATATCCGATGGGTAATTACCCGACACAAACCCGGCGGGTTTTGGGCCGGGTTTGGGACAAGCATACCTAATCGGGTATGGGGTTGGGATTACCTAAACCCGTCCCAAACCCGACCCATTGCCATCCCTACAAAACAGCCCATCCCCGTGAGACGAGGTCAATGATTGACTACTAAGATTTGAACCCTCTCTGCAAACAGTCCGGTTCAAAGTAGTATTCATTTCCTATACAATGGAAGTGAACCCATTCATACTCAGATCTATAACCCCTTTCTTTTCTTCAATGAAACGATTTTCTTTTGTTGGTCTCAGTTTATCTAAGCAACCGGTTAATGGACTTGCTTAATTGTTATTGCAAACAATATTTCAAACACTTTTCAGTCTCTTAATTTTTTAACCTTTTGACTTTGAAACCGACTTATCTTAAAGTCTTGAATTTTAATAAAAAAAAAATTTGTTAATAATTGTTTTTTACAACAGGTTCAAACTTACTTTTCCTCTAGAAATGCATAGTAAGTATAATCTGTAAACCTTCCTTCGTATTAAATGCGTTGGGATGTTTGTTTTATGATTACCTAAAATCCGCCACCTGTATTTACACAGTTGTGAGACCATACATACATGCATGCTGGATGATTGCTTTGATTTTGCAACACAAAGTCGGTGGAAAGGTGAGCCGGAACTCGTGGTGAGGGCAAAAAATAGCTCATGTTAGAATCAGTTGAGTAAAAACAATTTAATTTATTCTTAGAAAGAGCATTCAGAACCTCAAAATCATGACTAGACTTTTAAGTAATATTAATCGTTGTTAAAAGAAGTGCAAAATTACTACTAAAACAGTGTAGAATTGTTGTTTAAACGTAGAAATGTACATAATTGCAGCCAACTGTGTAGACATGTCGAATCTGCAGAAGTTGTAAAATTGCATAAACTATGCTGCAGGAATGTACAGAAATGCAATTAAATCATTAGTTAACCAATCTCCAAATCAATGTCAGTATAAACTATGCAGGCATGGGTGAAAGACCAGATGGCCTATTAAAAAATCTAACAACTAATTTCCAAAATTTACAAAAATAGACTCTTGACAAGTCAAAATGACAAACTAAATATTTGCTCGCTTAGCCAGCAAATGTATCGTTTGGTAATAAATATTGGTCAACCGTTTATTTTTGTAATTATCCCTAATTTTATTTGGTATATTATTTTGTGAAACAAAATTACACGGGTTAGCTGAAATTTAATTGGGTGACTTCAACCTGGCCCAATATATATTGATCAATCGATTAGGTTAGGAGTCAAGTAATGTACTCTTTGGCTTTGTAATATGGATACAATCTGCTGTTGGATTGACCATTATATCTAATTGTTCATAAGTAACAACATTATATTGTTTTTTTAAATTCTTAAATATAATAGTGTCAGATTTAAAAAAATGGTACTACTATAGTTGAAATGTTTCTTAAAAACATGGAATTTATTAAAAATAATAATAATAATTTACTAGTTTTGAGTTTACGACTGTAGCTTTAAAGCTTGAAACAAATTTGATAATAACATGCATTCACAATGCCAGCTACGTTAGGAAAATGACAGGTACTTCTACTACAGGAAAGAATCCCTGACCTTGGTAAAGTAGACGCTAAGCATCGGGGCTCAGATGAACAACCGGCGAAACCAACAGCCTGATCAAAGGTTGGACATCTGGTTGTTTAACAGCACCCAATGATCCTATTACGTCATTATCACAAGCAATCAATATCATATCACCATCTTCATCTTCATATTTGAGGCTAAAGCTTCCAAGCCTGAGCTGAAACCTTGTTGCAATCAGTTCCTCCAACTTCACCAATCCATCTGAAAGACTGAATGGAAACTTTACAGTATTCTCTCTGTATGTTGCCTTAATCGTCACGCTTTTTACAGTGTCTGCTGCTATATTCACAATAGACTTCTTTGCGATGGTTGTATCATCTTCTGTAAATCCATCAGGCAGATTTGTTTGATCCTTCTGGTTAAATGCAAGCGTTGATAGATGCTTACCATGCTCTGTAAGAGTGGTGACATCATCATGAGTCCTGTTTGTTGCATCTAATACTTCATTAGAAGCACCACAAACCAGGGTAGTAAGTGCACCTTCAGATGCATGGATGATAACACCTGTCTGATCAGATTTCTGACGGGAATCACTCTTACTATATGGCCACCTTGATATACCGACACTCCTGCAGATGCGCTTCAACGTAGATCTGCTAACTACATATATACAATGTACAAAGTAATCTTAGAAGGAAGCTATTCAAAAATCAATATTAATAAATTAAGATGTCAACAAGATTCAGTTTACCTCAAAATTTATAAAATAAAAAATAAAAAATAAATAAATCCACCCAATTAAGTGGCTAGCCTCGTTTCGGCTAACCCCAATTTGGGGTTAACCTAAGTCAGATAGCAGCTTATGATATAAAATAGGGTTTTCCCAACAGTCGTCAACTTTTAATTATGATAATAAAATATGTCTATCTATGTTGTATGTGTGTATGTAAGAAGTTCGGTTCATTTTACGACTGTTGTACGTCCTAATTTTAAACACATAATAATGCAGAAAGCCAAACATTTTGAACCTAAAACAAATCCACATTGGATGATTGGCTTCTTTATGGTTTTGGTTTGGCAGTTCTTTTGAACAGCCTGTCAAAACAAGTAGTTTTAGTACGGGATAAAATGAACTGATTGACCAAACCACAAATATGTTTCTATCATTCTTTGAATTTGATTACAGGTTTAAAAAACTATATTAGTGTAATAGCTTGTTAACCTTCTTTAATGCCCAAATTTAGAAGTTTTATGCATATAGATGCAATTCGGATAACTTTCAGTTCATTTGACCCATTTGAACGATTATTTTCTTTCTTTTTTTTCATCTAAATAGTTTATTTTAACAACCTGAATTGGGCCATTTATCTATGAAGGGGTGAAGGTTCTTTTGACAAATCTGAACTGTTTTGTTCTTTTTTTTTTAATTTAAATCTTTTATTTTAACAACTTGAATTTACCCATTTATAGGTGAATGGGTCAAGGTTCCATCCCTAGACATGACAAACAGGTTATTAACTCACCATGAAGGGCATCAGCAGCTTCTTCCATCGTCTTTCCATAATGTTTGATGATTTCCTCCAAACTAAATGAACTGTCACTTCTTTTCTTTTTTCTACTTGGTCCACGTGTATTATCAGTACAATTTTTTCTCTTATTCCCTTTATTAATATCAATATTTTCAATCCCTACCTCCAAACGGGGAACAACAACATTCTGGCTTGTTCCTGCAGCAGCAGAATTGCATGGCACAATTTTCAAATTATCTTCCTCCATATGCTCCACATAAGCAACCTCGCCCCGCTCCTTTGAGAACGTAACATCATCCCCATCATTTTGTACATTCTCTGCCAACAGATGCAAACTTTCCAGCTCTGGTGGTGCTTCTCCTTTTTCAGTCGAAGGTGGAGACTCGAGATTCCAGTTAGGAGGAATTCTTCCGATGACTTGAGGAGAAGACGTAACACCTAGTTGTAACCTAGAATCATTCTTAATCTGCTGTTTCACGGTTTTCACCAAACCTTGCAGGTCTGCCTCACTTTTAACATGTGGTGGAACAAATAACTCTATAACATATTC
The DNA here is from genome assembly GCA_030844895.1 of Ambrosia x helenae. Classification (NCBI taxonomy): domain Eukaryota; kingdom Viridiplantae; phylum Streptophyta; class Magnoliopsida; order Asterales; family Asteraceae; genus Ambrosia; species Ambrosia x helenae. The sequence goes on from JAUTDX010003526.1 coordinate 22,070, forward strand.
GACGTCCATTTCAAGACTCTTGAGATAGATGGCCAGACAACTAGTTATCCTGTTCGTATGGGCATAGGAAACCAAAGGATATTCTTCTTCATCGAGTTTACTTACATCTTCACAAAAACATAAACCATGAGATGACAATGACCTCCCAACAACTCCTTGGGATTTGTGCTGGTGTTGCTCTCTGCAGGCTTCATGGAATCCCCACATGCGCAAATCTCGAACATAGAACGGTAGAGCAGTTGTTGACATACAGACTTTCCCTATACAACGTTTTTTGAAGCTACTACAGCTCTGCAACAGATTTCCAGAGTTCTCCGCAGAGCTACTGTATCCACACAGACCCCACGTCTGGGCTAGAGGTAACTTCTCGATGTCACATACAGTCTTCAACGCTAAGAAGATTGCATCTAGTTCATGCTGCCTTCTTTCATCAACCACCTGTGCCTTAAATTTCAATGATAAGCCACAAGAAAGGCATAAATAAATATACATGCATGTACTGATGTAGACAACTCACATAAAATATAGTATCCTCAAACACGTCTGGAGACCGCAGATTCACTTCCTGTCAATGAAACAAGTGAACAAATAATGTTTTAAATAACATCTTCCACACCATAACCACAGTGAGTAAGTATGCATGCATGTATCATGTATCATGTATGTAGTGAATCAAAATAAAAATAAGGTAGTAACCTTGAGCGCTCCGGAGACTTGTCGAACCTCAAAAGCATAATCAACGTAAACTGATGATGTTATGATCTCCAATACGCCTACACAGCAGCCACTCTCAGGTTCAAAAACAGGCAAATTAATATATCCATGGATATTGTAGGAAGCAGCCGAATCTTGTACAGATTGTCTTATTGATGATAAACCACCACCACGTACGTCCAAGCTCCACTCAGGCAACTTTTGGCGATAAACACGACCAGGTGGACCCAGTTCTTGTCTGTGTTCCCCATCCACAACAAACACACGTTGCTCCGAGTCTAACCTATACGCGTAAAGCCCTTGATCAATCACACCAAGGCCAAAAGGTTGGTCCAAGGTTGTTAGCAAGCACCGGTTGCGGACAGTAACAGGCGACCAAAACTGAACTAAGACGCGTGGCTCGCGGAAACAAAGAAGCTGAAGTACATTTGTGATTTTTTCCATTATCATTTGAGGGTCTATGATATTTTTATCCATCATCAGCTTGCAGAAACCTATGAATATGAGAATCACTCACAGTAAAGCACACAAAACATATTGTTGGTTAGTGTTTTAATTTGAAAGCTAGTACTCACATCTTAAATAATTTGTAAGTCTTGATCATGACTTAACGGGTGCAAAGCCCTTTTTCGTTAAAGAAAAATAATAATTATAATTAGTTATCAAAGTATCACAAACAAACTTGAGTTGCATTTGCAAATTGCAATTGTATGACAAAACTAATTCCCAATAAGGAAAAGAAAGATAACTTTTAATAATAATATATACTCTTTATTAGGTCTTTAAAATGAAGGAAGGCCAGTTAGGTCATGAGTAAGTAAGTGTGAACAGGTAGGTCAGTAGTAGAAAGGGAAGTAACTCACTGGCGGGTAGAGAGGACTGTGGTTCCACCGCTTCTCCTCGGTTGCCAAAAACCCAAAGAGATGATAAACATCTTCGATTATTATTATTATTATTAGCAGGCAGAGGTTCATGTACCAAAGAGTATCTGGATTTCAAAACACCCCAAACCTCCTTTGAATCACGACTGCTCATTTTCTTTTTCCTTTACAACTGAACTGACCTACCCTCTAGTCAGGGGTCCAAAAGGCAATTGAACTATCTATGGCTTAAATTAGATGAACCGCCGCTATCTTCAAAGGTTTCTTTCTACCCCACTTGACTAGGGCTGTCCAAAAAGCTCGTGGCTCAGAGCTAGCCACGAGCTCGCTCGAAGCTCGCTCGGATTTAGCTCGAAAAAAGCTCGCTCGATATGGCTCGGTTTGAAACTAAGCCGAGCCAGCTCGGATCGGTTAGAAAGTGAGCCTAGCTCGGCTCGGTTCGTAACGAGCCGAGCTGGCTCGGTTTGACTCGAATAATTCTAATTTTTAATATATATTTTTTTATATACATAAACTATACTATAAAAATATTAATAAGGATGGGGAATATGTTACATATTTAATATTTGGTAACAGTAGCACGGAGATTCTTTGATTGGGATTGAAGTTACAACTAATCAAGTTATTTAAATAAACTGAATACTGCTTTTGATCCATGTACTCAAGTTAATTCGTATGTTGATGAACTTATACTGTGTTCCGTTGAAATTTGAGACTTATTTAGTATTTGCTTGAACTTGATTTTAGCTTATAATGTATAAGGTTGAACTTATTTTAAATGTGTTATTTTTAACTATTGAATAATATTTTAGACAATTGAATTTTGAAAGCCAATTTGCTTTTTTCTTTTTAAACTCGAGCCAAACCAAGCCGAGCCGAGTCGGCTCGGTTTAAAACCAAGCCGAGCTCGAGCTTTGATTTTCAGCTCAGTTTCAAATCCGAGCCGAGCTGAGCCGGCTCGGTTTATAACCAAGCCGAGCGCGAGCTTGACCTGGCTCGGCTCGGTTCGGCTCATGAACAGCCCTACACTTGACCGTCTTCAAAATCAACCTTGGTCTTCAACTGAAAAGTTTAACTTGTAGAAACTAGGTGTTAGTTGGCCCGCTCTTCGTCGCGGGCGCGACTGTTGTGCATACATGTTTAGTAGTAATATGTAACAGGTTTTATTGATTGGGTTGATAGGTTTTCTTCAAAGCCAAACTTTTAGTTGGGTCGTATGTATTTCACTTTATTTGAAGTCAAAGTTAGAAAAAAAATGTGTTAATGGTTAGCAAGAAGGCGTCATAATACGTAGACCAATAGAAACATATTATATGAACCACAGGAGTCATAATACATGGACCAATAGAAACATAATATTTATAATATCATATAGTATAATAATAAATTATTAAACAATAAAATAAAACGAAACAATTGTATGTTTCATTTAATATAATAGATAATAATTGAATCTTTAGTCATAAGTGATAGAGTATGTTTGGTAAGGAGCTTTTATGAGTTTCAAGCTTTTAAGAAAAAAAACTCATACTCAATAAAAAACTTTGTTTGGTTGAAGGAGCTTGAAGTTTTTAGGTTAAGAGAAAAAGCTTTATATTGAAAAGCTACTAGTACTTGTGTTTAAGAAAAAGCTCCTACTAGCTACAAGCTTTAATGAGTAAATGACACAAATATCCATTCTATAATAAAAATAAATAAAAAAACCATGCATACAAGCTTTTAGTTAATGCCTATTTTGGTCATATACATGTTATTAAAAGCTCCATCTACTCTGTCAAACACCAAAATATATTTGAAAAGCCACCAGCTAGTTTTGCCAAACATACCCATAATTTGACATGTTCCTAGAAGTTCTTACCTGGGAGAAGGAAATGGTACCTGGTACCGAAACCAAACTGGTATCGTACCACTGCCGGTACTGAACAGTACCATATTAAGCTATTTTAGGTATCCACTTTTTGCATTTTTTTTATTGGTACATTTAGTACCCGTATTTTGGGTTGAATTGCCTTCGAATATTGTACCGTACCAAACATTTTCAGAACTTGTATCTATTCTTTGCGATTTCGAGATCAATAATTTCGATACCGAACTTATCCCTGGTTTTTATTTGAATTTTAAAACAAATATTAATGTTTTTTAACTGTTAACTCACGCACTTTCTAAACATACTACTAAATTTACACCAATAGCCACTAAAAAGCACTTTTCCAAAATACATGTAAACAATTATTACTAATCATTTTCTATATATGCTATGAAAAAATTACAGTGATATATGTGAACTCTTTTGTTTGCTAAAGAGTCATCAAATCTAAAATAGCCAACAAAACAACACAATTCACTATATCCTTTCAGATATCGGTTACTAGATTATACCCCAGGAGCGTTCCGGTGTTGAGAAATCTAATATGACATATCAATTTTACATATGAAATATACCGATGCGCTTTACAGTTACATGCAGAAAAGCCTCGGGTAGCACCTATTCTAAAACAATTAACAATGTATCTTCAATGTTAACGCCTAACCTTAAACAATGTATAATTCTAATGTTAACATCTAACATAAAACAATGTATAACTCTAATATTAATACTTAACATAAAACAATATACAACTCCAATGCTAACACCTGTTGAAAATAGAATTCATATTTACTGGTTTGGACATAATTAGTGACTTGCCTTTATACATGATTAATGAATTACCTAAACACTTTTGGTTTTTTTTTCTGTATGAATAAAACCCCGCAAAAGATAGTCGTTTTTTCATCCATTTTTTATATAGTACTATGGTACTCGTTGGAAAAATGATAATAAAACGCTCGTTAATTTGGTGTAATTTTTTTCTTTGAAAAATCTCGTACATAAAAGATATTAACGTTTAAAAATTATAGGAGGAAACATGAGAGAGAAAAATACAATTTTGTTTTTAATTTTTTTTCCTAAAATCACTTAATTAATAGCACATGACATGCCATATTTAGCTTTAAGTTTATATCATTAATGACATGTCATTGCCACATTGCACACTTAAGGGGAAGATGTCATCTTTGAGTGTCATTTAAGATTTTTTGCTTTCAATTAATATAACTAGGTGAAATCCCGTGTGAAAACACGAGAAGACTAAATCTTATTTTAAGGTCTGTTTACTAAAAACAGCATTAAGAAGCCAATCGTCTGTTATAAGGAAAATCTGTTTAGTAACATCTGTTTCTTTCTTTAAAACAATTACTACCCAAAATATAAAAAACATAAACAGACCAACTATTATGGTCTGTTGAAAGAAAAACTGTATTTGGTAACATCTATTCAAAGGCAGTGCGTCAATTAGGGAGATTTTTTTAAAACATCTGTTATTAAAAACACTGTTGATTCAAACAGATGTTATGTTGGATCAGTTTCTTTTAATAGTTCTTATTTATGAACACTTGTATAGATCTATCAAAGTATATTTGCACAGCGGAATTAATACAAGTGTATCAAGTTAAAGTTTCACTTTTAACAGGAGTTATTACTCCCCCTCAATCAATGAACTAAGTAGTAAATGAGAATCAAAAACAGTAAATGAATATAATAGTAAATGCTTCGAATGATTCTCAAATATATTGGAATGGTTAACTACAAAAGTCTTGAAGGATTCGCATCTAAAATAGTGGGATGAACCCATCTATTTATAGACAGACTAATACATACAAGTTGAGTATATGATCGCGTGTCGAAGTGCTAATCAAAAACTAAATAAAAACTACTCCTTAGCTACAACTGACTGCAGTATAGGAAGTAGGGTTGTCGAACCTCAGGGAGTTTGTGGAAAGTGCTAATTTACTGACTACTAATTAAAATAAAATTAACTAAAGTAATTTTATGAAGTTTAATGTAAAAGTGCTGCAGTGCTGCAAAACGAGTGATAATAGAGTTTTATAAAAGACAATAATATGGAAAAACGGTCACTCCAGGTTTCTGACTCGGTAACTGTAAAGACAATCTGAATTAACCTAGCTAGGCAATCACATAGACATGATCCTGTTTAAGTTGTTCAACCCAATTTAACATCAAAACACAAATCACAAGGTTAAATTATTTCTAGTGCAAGAAAACCAAGAAACGATAACGAATTGTAATTGTGAAAATCAGTCAAACTGTTCAAATCAGTCAAACATACAACCAGATTCAAAAACACATAGACATGTTCACAAAACCTGATCCTAGCATAAAGTTCAAAACAGAAAAATCCTTACAAAATAACCGAATCTTTCACCCGGAGAAACCGCAGGATGTTTAGCCGTGCATAATCATGATTTCGGCTTCAAAACTTGTTCTGGATTGCTCTGGCATCAACCGGAATGAATGGAACTGTAAAAAGTCTTCAAAATCGCCCCTTAGAAGCTCTGGAAGTCGAAGATATCCTCCCCAAACGGCTGATTAGGTTTTTACCAAGAAAATGGGCTTTTTGTTGGTCTGGAAGGTATTAGAGACCCATGAATAACTTTTTCTGGAATTAGAGGGTCTCTAACAACCTAAAATGTCGCGGGGGTATCTTCAGTAATTACCACAATTCATTAAGGGTAAAATCGTCATTTTCTTCTATTTTACTTCCTGGAGACCCGCCAACAACCTCTAATGAAATTAGAGGGTCTCTAATTTCAGTTCTTCCAGATTTGTTTCTTTTTCGATTTCCAATTTCATCGAATGCTCGTCCCCTCTCCAACTAAGCTCTTTTCTACTCATTTTAGCCCACGAACACCTGTTTAACACCAAGACATAAATAAGTATCTAAGACTCACTATAAACGAACGATAAACGATTAAAAACTATACAAAACTAACATATAAATGTGATGCATTTGGCAACACATCACACCCCCACACTTACCTTTTGCTTGCCCTCAAGCAAATCTGCTCAGAACATTACCACGAACAAGTAACAAATACCTCAAACGCCCCCGCCATGCACTAGTTAGGGTCCAAAGTCATACCCCATTCATAGATCATCATTAGATGTGTTAATTCAACAGGCAACCATGATGCACAATTTTAAAAACAGAACTCACCCAACTAAGTCTAACATGCTTTCGGTTTTTATGCTCATGCAACACACCCCTCACAATTTTTCACTCCACTCGGTTTAATATCTGGACTAGCATGTAATGCGCTAGTATTATTCACTCAAAACCAAACATGTAACTCTGTTATCATAGACTTGTATGACAATCAAACCTCAACTATAGACAATGCACATATCTAAAGGACTTACGGGTTTTGGGCTTCGGGTAAGGTAGGATAGATTTGGCTAACAATTGGTTTAAAACAAAGGTTTCAACACGCTTGAATGACCATCCTTATTCACTAAGCAACATAATACAATAATCACACAACTTTGGGCATATTTGACCCATAACACATACTTCTATTTTTTTCTTTTCTTTTTTTTTCTTTTTTTTTTTCACTTTTTTTTTCATATATATATTTTTTTCTTTTTTTTTCTATATATTTTTTTCATTCACAACTTAAATATAACTTAATCACTTGAACAAACATAAACACAATGGATGTCATCAATTTATTACACACAGGTAAACAGGTCAATTTGGGTAATAGGTTTAATCAAATGAAAGGATATAGGCTCAACATGGGCTACTAAGGGTGATTTTAGGTAAACGGGTCAACACATAACAAATAAATGGGTATCAAAAGAAAAGGGGGAAACCTAAATTGCCTTTATCATCTATGTGCATATCTAGTCTACAACCTCGGCATGTATCAAATCACACAAGTTCTGCAACAGAGAAACATATGGCCTACACTCAACAAATGAAAATATATATGTATCAATCTATCATCTAGTAGGCTCAAGATCTCACCAAAGTGTGGAAATGGGTTACCGATGTGTGCATGCATTTATTACCGACAGCTCGTTACACCTAATCGGGCAAATTCTAAATATTTTCTCTAAAATACCTGCTGAAAACGATTCATATGTCTGTTCTAAAGAATTGGACCATGATTGAGGACCCACACACCACAAGCAGAGACAGAATGAAAGCATTAAAACAGTCGCTTTCATGCCCGATCAGACCGCTTTTAGGACATTTTTTTTTTCAATTTTTAAAATTTTTTTTTAAATTTACTCAAAACTGACTCAAACTAACTAAAAAAAACGCACTCTAAAAGACGTATAGCACCCCCCCACACTTGAACGACACATTGTCCTCAATGTGCTAAAGGAATGGTAACACACAAACAAAAGTAAAATACGAAAAGAAAAAAAAAAAAAAAAAATAAAAAGAAACATAAAATCGGAACAGACTCCCCTGATAAATGCGACGATGTTGTTGAAAGTCGTGCTCCTCTACCCTCCAAAATGTCCGTATAGCATTCCGTTCGCGGACAAAAGCAGCAATTATTCAATATTCTAACAGCAAAACACACATATAACAGCAACATATCATATAATATAATATAAACCACCCAACCGGTCTCCCCGTACAATTTCCCTTGAGGTGTTAGTTTAGATACAGGCATATGATAATCAAAACAAGATAAAGGGAAAAGTACACAAAAGCAAAAAAAATAAAAATCAAAATAAACCGGCTGATGTTGCTGGATGCTGTCACTGTCCTGTTTGCACGGGCTGATCTGTCAGATCTCCTCCGGATGATGTACCTGTCTGGTCACCTGATGCTCTAAAACGCTCTGGTATCTTCAAACCCATGCCATGCATCATAAATCTCATCATATCCGTAAACATAACAACCTTTTCATCTAACCCATCAATCCTCGCCACCAACCCATCAATCCTCTGAACTACATATGCTAATGTCACGGTCTCCGGTGGTGGTGGCGCACACAAGGGGGGTACGGGACTAGGGCGCTCAATAGATGGTCTAACCCGCTGTCGAGCGATAGGCACGCTCCTCTGTATAGTCTCAGCAGTAACTGTCCCCTCAGGTGGTGGTACCTGTGGCCCTGGCTTCACCGGTTTCCCATTCCGGCGGCTCATCATATGTCACTATCTGTGCAGTCCTCAAATCATCTACACTATAATAAATGGTCGACGGTCCATCTGTCAACTGCTCTCTCGGATATCTCTCAAACACCCCCCAAGCTCTGTGCAATATGTGTCACATAAGGACCTAAACTTAAATAACCTTCAGCTCCACCTCTAGCACCTCTGGCAAATGATGATAATAAGATAGTCGCCAAATTGGCCTCCCGTCGACCAAAGATACAATACAAACAAAACGCATCCAACACAGTAACCTTATCTCCTCCCTTGCGACCGACAAGAGTACATGCTATGATCCTATGAATATATCTAATAACTGGATCACGAATACTCGACTCAGCACCCTGGCCACTAAATGCCCCCTCGGCAATCGTCTCCCAAAACACACTCAGATCACTAGAAGATACCCCACCTGTCCTCTTCTTCTTATAACTTCCTCTCAGTAACCTAGCAAATCTAGGTGCTTGTACTTCCTCCTTGGTGTAAACACCCATAGCTACTGCAAATTTAGGCACACTCAACTCATAAAGTTGCCTCCCTAGTGAAAATGACACTGCGTGTTGCTCGTGAAACAGGTCGGCGTTATACTTAAAAGTGGAATAAAACTCTACTGTCAACTCTCTGTACTGTGGCCAATCACACTCTAACAAAGTCATCCATTTAGGCCCCAATAACTCCTCCACTCTCTCATGTTCCCCTAAAATTCCAACCAATTCCATATTAATGCTCCTATGCTTCAACTCTGGAATCAATATATATTTTTGACAATTTTCCAACTCCTTAGAGTTAACAGCAAACTGTAATAAAGTGTGCTCCTCTAAAATCCGGTCCTCAACGGGCACTACTGGGACCCCAGGCTGTGGCCTAACCTCAGGTAATGCATACCGAATACTCCTAGAAACCGCTATAACTCGCGGTCCAGGCTCACCCCGTGGCCTCGGTTTTGGTCCTCTTTTTCGCTTGGCCCCTACGGCCGCACTAGACGATCCCTCACCTGACATCCTGCAAAACAGTTTAAAAACATAAAAATCAGTCAGGTAAACATAACCAAGCAACTATTTTTGGTATTTAATTTTTTTAATTTTTTTTTTAATGAAAAACACACGGTCGCGGTCGCAACTAAAACAAATAACATAATTAAAAAAACTAAAAAAATTCGGGATACCCATCTGCACATATAGAATATCCAGAACATCCCCGCCCGAATGGAGATTGAGTACGGGCGAGGCGTTCTAAACCTGCAATTAATTTCAAGACGAATCATCCCAACGACTCCCTAAAAACTCTAACACGACTACCACACAAGACAATAACTTAAACATTTTCAACCCTCACTTCACTTGATTATCCAAACTCGCCTAATAACCCTTCAACGAGTTTATTCATTTATCTTTCAAAACGACCCCCCCACGCTTATTCCCATTTGTCCTCAAATGGCTTAGACAACACATCGGCTAATTGACTTAACATATCACCGCATTCAAACCCAAGGCAAGACCCATGACGCTATTTAACACCAATTCGCTTCAACTTATTATATGCAATATTGAAACTAAAAAGCAGCAACATTACCAAAGTCGCTCGCCAAAAAGTTGAAGGAACACATGAATGAGGCCACACTTAGGCAATGTACCAGTTCTTATCACAATTAACCATTCACACTTGTAACATGCATTCTAAGGAAACTTCTGTTATCATGCCCAAAACAAATTAATGTGACACTAGTACCACTGAACTATCTCAATTCAACTCTATAATGCAACGACTAAAGCGCCTAAACAAAAGAACCATTATACCAAACGAACACCATGCCTTAGAATCAACACACTAAAATGCCTAACAACATCGACTCGCCAAATTAATAATAACCAAATACTAGACGGCTAATAGCTGAAAAAGAAAACATTGACAAAACGAAACAAGCACAAAAATAACTCAGAAGGATAAACGTACCTGCTGGAAACGACCTGACCAGAGGAGACGACAAAGCAAATACAGGAAGGTCCAAGGTGGGTCAAGGGTCGTGGGTTTGGAATTGGGTGGTGACAGTGGTTTGGTTCGGGTTAAGGTTGGGTTCGGGTTATGGGTTGGTGGTTAATCGGGTTAGGGTTAGGTTCGAGTGGAGTGTTAGGGGTCGGGTCTGGTTAGGGTCGGGTCTAGTTAGGGTTTGCAGGTTATCGGGTTAGGTAGGTGGTTCGTGGTGATGGTGATTGAGGTGGCTGGTCTGGGGTCGGGTTAGGGTCCGGCGGTGACAGGTGGAGTGGCAGAGGTGGTGGTCCGGAGGTGGTAGAAGGAGTTGGAGTGTGGTCTTGTTATGGAGATGAAGATGGGGTTGTAGAGGTGGAATGGAGGTTTAGGTTTAGAAGATTTGGGGAAGAAAGGTAAGGGACGAAGCAGGTTTCTTTTCTTTTCTTTTTTTTTTTTTTTTTTTTTTATAATATATATATATGGATGAGTTATTCGCGACCCATGAATTTCACCACACTTATTAGCGGGTCGCGAATTCCTTCGGTTACAGAAAGTTTTGACGTTTTTGTACTTAGAAAATTTTTTAGCTTCTCAATTCTAACACTCCCAAACCCTTTAAAACCTATTCCAATGCCCCATTAACATGTAAACTTACCTGGACTCCAGTTAGTGATGATTCCTCGTGTCGAAATAGATACGATTACCTGAAAAACTCAAAAACACAAAAAACGCAAAACCGAAAACAACGAAAATACACAAAAAAACATTGTACAAACTCTACAATTACACATACCGAATGCGTTATCACTTAGCTTCATCATCCGGTTCACTTGTCAAAAAGCAAACCGGCTCTTCTGTTGTTTCGTGGATGTCAGACGAATCCAGGTACGGTTTAAGTCGATGTCCATTCACTACTTGACGTAAATGATCATCAAAGTCTTCAATCTCGACATCACCGTATTCACCAACTCTCGTAATTAAGTATGGCCCCGTCCACTTGCTTTTCAACTTCCCTGGGAATAATTTTAGACGGGAATTGTACAACCATACCTTTTGGCCTACCTCAAACTTCTTCAAACGAAGCTTGGCATCGTGCACCTTCTTCATTTTATCTTTATATGCCGATGCGCACTCGTAAGCTTCATCTCGCAGTTCTTCAAGCTCACATAAGTTCAACTTCCTTTCTTTACCTGCAGCATCATAATCAGTGTTAACTTCTTTAACAGCCCATAATGCCCTATGTGCTACTTCTACAGGTAAATGGCAACCCTTCCCATAAACCAACCGGTAAGGTGTGGTGCCAATTGGTGTCTTAAAAGCTGTACGGTAAGCCCATAACGCATCGTTAAGTTTGGAGGACCAATCTTTACGATCTGTTCTTACCGTTTTTTGTAAGATTTCTTTGATTTGCCTATTTGACACCTCAACCTGACCACTTGTTTGTGGGTGGTATGGAGTTGCAATTCTATGATCCACGCCATACCGTTTGAGCAATTTTCCAAAGTTGAAATTTTTGAAATGTGATCCTCCATCACTGATGATCACACGGGGAAGTCCAAATCGTGAAAAAATGTTTGACCGAACAAAATTGCACACAACGGTATGGTCATTTGTCTTGGTGGCTATTGCTTCTACCCATTTAGACACATAGTCTACAGCCACCAAGATGTATAAATAACCACAAGAATTTGGAAATGGTCCCATGAAGTCGATTCCCCACACATCAAAGATATCAATTACGAGAATCGGCCTCATGGGCATCTCATTCCGTTTAGATATGCTGCCCATTTGTTGACACTTGATGCACTTTTTAGCAAACTCAAATGCATCCTTAAAAATCGTAGGCCAAAATAATCCAGACGATAAAACTTTGTGTCCTGTTTTCTGTCCACTGAAATGCCCTCCACAAGCAGATGAGTGCACCAATCCCAATACACATTGAACCTCGGATTCTGGAATACATCGTCGGATTATCTGGTCAGCTCCAATCTTGAACAAATCAGGTTCATCCCAAATATACTGTTTTGCCTGAGCCTTCAGGTGAGTTCTCTTTTTCTTTGACCAATGCTCTGGGATGGTACCTGCAGCCAAATAATTAACAATGTTAGCATACCAGGGGGAGGTAGATAATTCGAAAAGCTGCTCATCTGGAAAGGTCTCATTGATCTCAGTAGTGACTTCAGCATCCATATGGGGCAATCTGGACAGATGATCTGCCACCACATTTTCACTACCCTTATTGTCTCTGATTTCCAAGTCGAACTCCTGAAGCAAGAGCACCCAACGAATCAATCTAGGCTTTGCATCCTTTTTCTCCATCAGATAACGCACCGCGCTGTGATCTGAATACACAATCACCTTGCTTCCCCAAATATAAGACCTGAACTTATCAAGAGCAAAAACAACTGCAAGTAATTCTTTTTCAGTAGTAGTATAATTCAACTGTGCCACGTCCAACGTCTTACTTGCATAGTAAATTACCACTGGTTTTTTATCTACCCTTTGACCCAAAACAGCCCCAACTGCATAGTCACTCGCGTCACACATGATTTCAAAAGGTTGTGACCAATCAGGTGCTTGCAGAATTGGGGCTTCAACCAGTTTTTCTTTTAAAGTGTTGAAAGCTTTTACACACTCCTCATCAAATACAAAAGGTTCATCTTTTAAAAGTAACTTGCAAAGTGGTTTTGTGATTGTGCTAAAACCTTTTATGAACCTTCTGTAAAAACCAGCATGTCCTAGAAACGACCTAACCCCTTTAACATTTGTGGGAGGAGGTAAAGTTGAAATAACTTTAATTTTTGCATGATCAACCTCAATCCCACGTTTTGAAATCACATGCCCTAACACCACCCCTTCTTGAACCATAAAATGGCTCTTTTCCCAGCTTAAAACTAAGTTTGTTTCAATACATCGTTTCAACACCTTAGTCAATTGTTCTAAGCAAGATTCAAAGGAGGTTCCAAAAATTGAGAAGTCATCCATAAAAATTTCAAGGGAGTCCCCAACCATATCTGAAAAGATACTCATCATGCACCTTTGAAAGGTGGCTGGGGCATTACACAACCCAAATGGCATTCGCCTGAATGCAAAGGTACCATAAGGGCAGGTAAATGTGGTCTTTTGTTGGTCTTCAGGGTGGATGGCAATTTGATTATACCCTGAATAACCATCAAGAAAACAGTAAAATTTCTGACCTGATAACTTCTCGATGATCTGATCAATGAACGGTAAAGGGAAGTGGTCCTTAGAGGTAGCTGCATTCAGCTTCCTATAATCAATGCATATTCTCCACCCAGTTACAGGTCGGGTGGCGATTTCTTCTCCTTTTTCATTCCTGACTATCTGAATCCCTGCTTTCTTGGGAACGGTCTGTGTTGGGCTTACCCAAGTGCTGTCAGAGATGGGATAAATGATACCCGCATCCAGCCACTTCAAAACTTCTTTCTTTACCACTTCTCTCATGTTTGGGTTAAGCCTTCTCTGTGCATCTCTTGCCGGTTTTGCTCCCTCCTCTGTTATGATTTTATGCATCACTATTGAGGGACTTATTCCTTTCAGGTCTGCAATAGTCCACCCAATTGCAGCCTTGTGTGCAACCAAAACTTCCATCAAAGCTTTCTCTTGTTCCTCAGTCAAACCTGCAGAAATAATAACAGGAAGAGTATCATTAGCACCAACAAAAGCATATTTTAGATGTTTAGGTAGTTCTTTAAGTTCTAATTGTGGTGGTGTCTCTAATGATGGTTTCAGCTTTGTGTCAATGTGATCTGGCAAACTCTCCACATGATAAGACCAAGGCGGTCTTCCTTCTCTCACTGCTATCGCCTCTACTTGTGCATCCCCTTGCTCGAATCCCTTGACTGTCTCAGAATACAACCTGCCAAACAAAGCACATTCTACCATGGACTCGTCCCCCTCATCATTGGGTATGTAAGGAGGAACGCGCCCATCAATGATGTCTGCCATAAAGCATTCATCACTAACATTGGGGTTAGAAACATTACCAAAAACACTTAACCGCATCTTACGGTTACCAAAAGTCATATCCACAGTACCTGTCCTGCAATTAATCTGAGAGTCAGAAGTAGCTAAGAATGGTCTGCCAAGGATCACAGTCGGTTGCTTGGTTTTATCAACAGAAACATAATCAAGGACCAAGAAATCGACTGGATAATAAAAGTCATTAACTTTCACAATCACATCTGACAATACTCCCCGGGGTAGCTTAGCAGTCAAGTCAGCCAATACCACAGTAGTATCAGCTTTCTTAAGTGGACCAAACTCATATTGGTCATACAAGCTCCCCGGTAGTATACTCACACTCGCTCCAAGATCCAGAAGGGCTCGTGTCATTTGAAAGTCACCAACTTGAATTGAAAATTGGTGCCCCTGGATCTTGTAACTTTTCAGGCAGAGTGCCTGAAATTATTGCACTCACATCTGCTGGCATGTCAAGTTTCTTTGGAATTTTATGATTTCTTTTCTGAGTGCACATATCTTTCAGGTACTTTGCATATGCAGGAATTTGTTTAATTGCATCTAAAAGAGGTAGATTGATTTTAACTTGTTTGAAAACCTCCCACATTTCATCCGATTGTGGGCCTCTTTTATTGACTGTCTTTTTCTTACCAGGATCAATGAGAGCTGCAGGAAAAGGGATGGTATTACCCTCCACACCTTTTTCCACACCGTGGTTAGGCTTATTGATCAAAACACTTTTATTTTTAGTTTTTTCTTTTTCTAAAGCAGTTTTAGGTGTTTTGTTCAATTCAACAAATTCCTGTTCCCCTTCACTATCATCACTACCCAAATCCTCCACCACACCCTCAACAAACTGTGGTGGAGTCCCCACTTTATTATCATAAACCTTACCATTACGCAGAATACTTACCTGGTTGATTTGCACATTCCTCGTATTCCTTGAGCTTGATTGCTGGTGTTGAGGATTAATGGTGGTGTCACTTGGTAGTTTCCCTGGATCCCTCTTAGACATATCTGCTGCCAATTGCCCTACCTGTTTGGACAATGCTTCCACAGTCTTATCCCTCACTTCATTTTCTTTTCGCATTCCCTTGACCTCTTCCTGAACTGTCCTGACATCGTTCTGAACCGTCCTGACATCATTCTGTACAGCTTTAATGGCATCCAAGATTGCACTCAGTTGATCATTACCTCCTCCCGATGTGCCTTGCTGACTCCCTCTCTGCTGCTGACCACTCTGATTATAGGTATTCTTTGAGTAACCCCCTTGATTATATCCATACTGCCTGTTCTGAGACTGTTGTTGATTTCCTCCCTGCACATTAGAACCAGAAAAGTTAGGATTTAATTGATTATTAGGATTACCATACCTGAAGTTTGGGTGGTTTTTGAGCCCAGGATGATAGGTGTTAGAATTCATGTCATTTTGCTTCCGTTCTCCATAAACTTGATTCACCTCTTCTGAATTCTCTAAAGGCCCCTGGCAGTCTTGGGCTAGATGCCCCAACTCCCCACAATCAGTACATACCGAAAAAACATTAGCAGCCTTTGCCTCACTACTCTTCCCCAAATTAAGTTGAGCTACCTGTTTTGCCAAGAGTAAATTTTGCTGCTTCAATTTCTCAATTCTTTCTTCAGCCTCATAGTCTGCTGCCTTGACAGATGATGGTCTCAACTTCCTACATGATTGTGCCTGTCTCTTTGAAGTGGCACTCATCCTTTCCAAGTGTCCCCAATCCACAGCTTCAGTGTTAGTAAAGAATGTGCCATTGCTAATGGCAGTCAACCCCTAACATCCTCTGGTGTCAGTCCATCATAAAAAGCTTTTATTAGTTCCCATGTCTGAATCCCATGATGAGGACATTTTCTCAATAGCTCTTTGAATCTAGTAAAAGCCTCATGGAATGCTTCCCCCGAATTCTGTTGAAATCCTCTTATTGCATCCCGAGCCTCAGATGTTCGGCTCATGGTGTAATACTCTTCCAAGAAAATTTGTTGCATATCCTGCCAAGTATATATACTACCTGGGGGTAGTGTAGCAAACCATTGCCTTGCCTTGTCCTTCAAAGTGAACTGAAACATCATCAACATTACCTGGTCCTTAGTAAACCCGGACCCTCCAATCATATTGCATACAGACTCAAATGCTGATATGTGTAAGTAAGGTTCTTCTGATCTTTTTCCATAGAACTCAGGCAAATGACCCAAATATTGGGGTCTCACCTCAAATGCTTTCCCGTTCCTACTCACCGGTGTTACTACAGCTGAAGAATTGGGTACAATGACCGGCCTAAAATGACTATCAACCCCCTGAACCGGTGCCCTTTGACGTATCTGTGGGACACCATCTACTAACTGTAACTCATCTCCCATCCCCATATCCCCAACATTAAATCTAGGAACCCCTTGTGGAGCTTGATTATTTCTATGTCTCTGAACACGGTTCCTCTGATTACCCCGCTGTGGTGGCTGCTGCTCATACTCCATGTCATACCCATAATTACCATATCTCCCATCATACGGTTCCTGTTCATCCTCTTGATCCCATTCAGAATCCCAAGTATGCACACTTCCGTCCTCATATTGAAGATCCCCATCAAATCTCTGTTGGTTCTGTTGTTGATTGGGTGGGATAACTGCTAAATGTGGGGGAGGTTGGTTTCTTGGGTTTTGTTGGTTTTGTTGTGGACGTGGGTTAGCATGTTGGAAATACCCACCAGATTGGAATTGTTGTTGTTGTTGTGGTGGTGGTGGGTTTGGAATGGGTTGGTTTGGTAGAGCTGGTGGAATAGGATCATTCAGTTGGTTAGGTATTTGGTCATTTTGGTTATCCTGATCAGCCATATCAATAGCTGCTTCTTCAATTCTCTGAGCAACTGTTGAAGAACTTGATTGATTCTTTACTGCTGAACGAAAAACAACACGGTTTTGACGTGCTGTCTTCTCAATTTCTGGATCGAATAACAAAGGAGATGATTTCTTGGAAAACCTAGTATGCATGCAACACAAAATTTACCTGCACAAACAAAAACAAGAAACAAATAGAGTAGTACTGAACGAAGAAGAGAAATAATAAAAAAAAAGAAAAATAAAAAACGAAACAAATAACTAAAAGACAATTTTTTTTAAGAAAAGAAATAAACAAATTAAACTAAACACTAAGCGCACGAACTCCCCGGCAACGGCGCCATTTTGATCGCGTGTCGAAGTGCTAATCAAAAACTAAATAAAAACTACTCCTTAGCTACAACTGACTGCAGTATAGGAAGTAGGGTTGTCGAACCTCAGGGAGTTTGTGGAAAGTGCTAATTTACTGATTTCTAATTAAATAAAATTAACTAAAGTAATTTTATGAAGTTTAATGTAAAAGTGCTGCAGTGCTGCAAAACGAGTGATAATAGAGTTTTATAAAAGACAATAATATGGAAAAACGGTCACTCCGGTTTCTGACTCGGTAACTGTAAAGACAATCTGAATTAACCTAGCTAGGCAATCACATAGACATGATCCTGTTTAAGTTGTTCAACCCAATTTAACATCAAAACACAAATCACAAGGTTAAATTATTCCTAGTGCAAGAAAACCAAGAAACGATAACGAATTGTAATTGTGAAAATCAGTCAAACTGTTCAAATCAGTCAAACATACAACCAGATTCAAAAACACATAGACATGTTCACAAAACCTGATCCTAGCATAAAGTTCAAAACAGAAAAATCCTTACAAAATAACCGAATCTTTCACCCGGAGAAACCGCAGGATGTTTAGCCGTGCATAATCATGATTTCGGCTTCAAAACTTGTTCTGGATTGCTCTGGCATCAACCGGAATGAATGGAACTGTAAAAAGTCTTCAAAATCGCCCCTTAGAAGCTCTGGAAGTCGAAGATATCCTCCCCAAACGGCTGATTAGGTTTTTACCAAGAAAATGGGCTTTTTGTTGGTCTGGAAGGTATTAGAGACCCATGAATAACTTTTTCTGGAATTAGAGGGTCTCTAACAACCTAAAATGTCGCGGGGGTATCTTCAGTAATTACCACAATTCATTAAGGGTAAAATCGTCATTTTCTTCTATTTTACTTCCTGGAGACCCGCCAACAACCTTTAATGAAATTAGAGGGTCTCTAATTTCAGTTCTTCCAGATTTGTTTCTTTTTCGATTTCCAATTTCATCGAATGCTCGTCCCCTCTCCAACTAAGCTCTTTTCTACTCATTTTAGCCCACGAACACCTGTTTAACACCAAGACATAAATAAGTATCTAAGACTCACTATAAACGAACGATAAACGATTAAAAACTATACAAAACTAATATATAAATGTGATGCATTTGGCAACACATCAGTATACAAAAGATTATAATACTACTAGATAATACTACAACAGGCTGTAGTATTGGAACTTGTACAAGGACTTTAAGAAAACTAATATAATACTAAACTACTGAAGTATAAGGGTGGTGGGAAGCTTCCAACATAACTGTTGATGAGTGACAAACTGCTGATGAGTATTCTTCAGAAGTTTGTCTTCAATAGTTCTTCAGAGAGTTGTCTGGTTCGTCTTCAAAACTTCTGATCTTTACTCTTTAGTACTTGTTATTTGCTTCTTCAGTACTTGTAACTCTGTTCTTCAGCAGTTTCTATAATTAGAATAATATAGCAGAATATGATTTAGACTAAGGTATCAAAAGTGATTTCGTCAATCCTCTTTGTCCTTACAATCTCCCCTGGATTGATGAAGCCAAAACCTTATCTAATCTTTACTTGTCATTTTTTTCTTTCTTCAAGTATTCTACATATTTTTGCAACCATGGAGACCTTGAGATGGTAAGCTTGTTGTTCAGTAAGAGATCCTTGTGTTGGTTCAAGATGTTGAATTGTGAGAAGGTCTTTAGATGATAGTTTCTTCAGTTCTTCTGTCTTCTTAGATACCTTGCTTGAACGATCTCTTCTTATGACCATCACTGAGTTTGTATCAGTGAATGACCATTTCACAATATTTACTTTAGATTGGTCAAAGTCTAAAGTATAAGGGACAATGCCCTTTTCTTGGTTTGTACCTGATTGTGGAGTTTCTTCTATTTCAGTGACCATCAAATGGGATTTCCTTTTATTTTCAATGTTAGCAACACCAGGCAAATCACTAGAGGTTGGAATATGATGTTCAGTGATTACCTTGGTATGCTGTTTTTCTGTTATAGTTTGTTGTATAAGCAAAGGTAGAAGGATCCCTAAATTGTGCGAGCAGAGGTTTTTCTTCAACAACAAAATCATCATGAACAATTGTGTTACCTTCTAGCAAGACCATTTTGAAGTCTGTTTTAACATATTCCTCTGTCTTCTTCTTGGCAGCAGCATGCCTTGGGGGTTTCTTGGAATGATCAGAAGTTATAACTACTGAGGTTTGTGAAAACCTCGAAGTTTTAAAGTTCTCTGGATTAGTCTTTTGTAATGCCTTGAATTTCCTGTAAGTGTCCTGAAGAGTGTCTTCTTTCCACTTTGACAGTTGAGTCTTTGAACCATAATCATTGTCTACCAACCCTTGTATGATCTGGGCTCTCTTTATCTTTCTATCTTTCTCAGTGGTAAGCCTGTCAGATACAAGTTGTGCCCTGCTTGTAGGTTCTATGGTTGAGAGTCCCTTGAGTGAATGTTTCTTTGTCTTGTGTGTTTGCAGATGTAATTCATCAGTTGTTTTCTCTTATCTTCTTCAGGAAACTCTCTCTTGTTCTTCTAACTCACTCAGCTTTTCTTCATAAGCTTTCAGTTTGTCATTAAAGCTTAAGTCATCCCTTGCTTCTATGTTGTTTCGGACCTTATCTTCCTTAGCCTTCTTCTTGCTGCAACTAACTCTTCTCAATCTCTTCTTTGGAAAATGATATGGGAGTAGGGTTTAACACAACTTTTGGAGTGGGAATAGGCTTTGGATGTCAGCTGGATTTGTTTCTGTTGCAATAGGAGGTTGTTCTGTTTGAGGGAAAGGAGGTATAACAACTGAAGTGTTGTCTTGAGGATCAACTACTGAAGGATTGTCTTTAGTATTTTTTGGTTAAGTCTTCAGCAGTTTCTTCAATTATGCCTTGGGAAGCCTTTTCAGCTTTTTCTCTAAGGATCCTTTCTTGTTTTTCATACCAATCTTGTCTTTCTTTCAAGGCAATTGCAATTTCTTGTCGTGTCATGGCAGTCTGTTTTTGGGCATCCTTTAGATTTTGTGCCTCTCTGGCCTTTTTAGCAGCTTCAAGTGACACAGTTTCAGGTTCCTTAGACATCTCCCCCTTTTTGGCTTCATCCACTTCTGGAAACCCAAGGAGCTAGGAGGTGTCACACCAGATAAATGAGCAATTTGTCTTCTGTTGTCCTCAATCTTCCTGGACAAACTCCCTAAACTTGTGATCTATAGCATTGTTGATCATCTCTATCTGAGTTTTTTCTTCAACTCCATAGCAGTTGTAAAGTTTTGGGGATGAGAAGCTATGAGGTGGTGTATCACCTGGTATAAGGGACCAGCTAGGCTGCATAGGTGGTTCAGGTCTATGCTTGATGGCC
>JAUTDX010003527.1:0-61817 GCA_030844895.1 Ambrosia x helenae
ATCACTAGCTGGGGACACACACGAAGTGCACTAACAATCTCCCTCTTGGACCTAGCTAGTGATCTGCAGACTTAACCAGTCACTGAGCTGGGGATGTCTTGAATGACGTTCACATAATCCCCCAAAGGTCTAGCTAATGATCTTCGGTCTTCAAGTCTTCAAGTCTTCACATCTGGCAATCTTCAATCTGGGAAGGACACACCGCAGTGCACTAACAATCTCCCCTTGAAGACATGAATACTTGCTGATTTGAGCTTTGGTCGTGGCTTCATGAGATCTCGTTGGTCTTCGATCAGCTTCGATGACTTGGAAGGAATCAAGAAATCTCCGCTGTTTTGATTGACGATTCTGTGACGAAGACATAGATCAATATCATCTGCACTTTCATTTCTCGATTCTCATCTTCTTCAGCTTCGGTTGCTGGAGCTATACCACGAACTGGTGTCTCTGAAGATGGAATATTGGGTTCTTGTTGTTCAGGATGATCTTGTTGTTCAGGTTGGGGTCTTGCTCAACTTCAGGCTTTGTCGTTTGATGCATGATGAGCACACTAGTTCTATTTGATCCTGCAGAAAAAAATTAAAAAAAAACTGCACACAAACTACAACTTTCATTAGATTCGACAAATAATCCGGACACACTCAAATTCTTGAAGTTTATCATTCGATTAACTTTCAAGATTTGTCCATTTTGACCACCATTTGGAGAAATGGATCATTCTCCCCCTGAACATTTGAATCTTATCAAATTTCACCCTAAACTTTGGAACTTGGCAATTCAAACCCTTTAATTTATGAAAATTGCATTTTGACCCTTGATTTTTTTAAAGACTTTATTTTATTGTATTTCGGCTTCGGATCCGAGATTCCAATTGAAGAATTTAGTATTCCAACGTCGGTTAATCGAAAATAAAACGAAATAAAATCTTTTTGATTTTTTTTCATAAATGCGGAAAATTAAAATAAAAAAAAAACAAGATGCAGTAAGTAAATATATACAAGCATTCAACTTTTTGTGATTTTTCGGTAAGAGGATCATATCAGTTTTTGAGAAATCTATTCAACACCATTGTTCTTTCACTTTTAAACTTTATAGACTGTGAGACTTGGCAATTGTCGATATTGTTGTCCACTTAAGCTTACATGCAAACCGTTGTGCAATGCTTTAAAATGATAATGATTAGGTGTATTAATAACTAACTTGCCTATGGTTCCCACACACACGACATACTCCGTATCAAGGAATTTGCACAAAAGCTTCATCGTAACGCGTGATTATGCCGTAGTTATCTGTATGTTACAAGGTACGAGGCACAAAGGTGGCAGGTCAGCAAATCAATGCTACAAAGCAACATGTGCACTCAACCAGGGTGAGGTTATATCAATAATGATTTTCATCATAGATATGATACGATGCATTAGATAATCTTTGATCATCATCATACATTATAAGTTCCTCATTCGGTAACTTGGGATTCGGCATTGTGGGCTCTTTTAAGATACCCTAACTGAATCTAGGTCCGTAAATCAATACGACAGAAGATCAGTCAGGCTATCCCAGATAACTATCAACATAACGACCTGAAACCTCTGATTTTGGCAACCCTATCAAACGAAATTACGGTACCAAGACCATATAATGATTAGGTGTATTAATAACTAACTTGCCTATGGTTCCCACACACACGACATACTCCCGTATCAAGGAATTTGCACAAAGCTTCATCGTAACGCGTGATTATGCCGTAGTTATCTGTATGTTACAAGGTACGAGGCACAAAGGTGGCAGGTCAGCAAATCAATGCTACAAAGCAACATGTGCACTCAACCAGGGTGAGGCTTATATCAATAATGATTTTCATCATAGATATGATACGATGCATTAGATAATCTTTGATCATCATCATACATTATAAGTTCCTCATTCGGTAACTTGGGATTCGGCATTGTGGGCTCTTTTAAGATACCCCTAACTGAATCTAGGTCCGTAAATCAATACGACAGAAGATCAGTCAGGCTATCCCAGATAAACTATCAACATAACGACCTGAAACTCTGATTTTGGCAACCCTATCAAACGAAATTACGGTACCAAGACCATATAATGATTAGGTGTATTAATAACTAACTTGCCTATGGTTCCCACACACACGACATACTCCCGTATCAAGGAATTTGCACAAAGCTTCATCGTAACGCGTGATTATGCCGTAGTTATCTGTATGTTACAAGGTACGAGGCACAAAGGTGGCAGGTCAGCAAATCAATGCTACAAAGCAACATGTGCACTCAACCAGGGTGAGGCTTATATCAATAATGATTTTCATCATAGATATGATACGATGCATTAGATAATCTTTGATCATCATCATACATTATAAGTTCCTCATTCGGTAACTTGGGATTCGGCATTGTGGGCTCTTTTAAGATACCCTAATGAATCTAGGTCCGTAAATCAATACGACAGAAGACCAGTCAGGCTATCCCAGATAACTATCAACATAACGACCTGAAACCTCTGATTTTGGCAACCTATCAAACGAAATTACGGTACCAAGACCATATGTCCATGAGGTGTTCATCCATATAGCAATTAGTTCGTTATGTTTGTATCACTAAGGCACACATTACTAGGCTCTGATACCACTTGTAGGATCGGTCTAACAAAAAATTAGTATCGCGCGCGTATTGGATCGAGGGCGGAAATCAACGATTCGGTTAGTTGTTATAGGTGGGTGTTTAAGGATAGGATAATAATAATTATATGATAGATAGCGCACACACAAAGGTTGCACTTGTATGAAATGAGCAAAAGTCTTTTAAAACAACTAAGGCAAGGGGTATACATAGTGGGCCTTCATACGCGTCCCTCATACACGTTCCTCATACCCGTATGAAGAGAGTGGGATGCGTATGAAGCTTTGCATCTTACCAAAGTACCCCTATGCCTATATAAACACTATAATGCAACCCGATGACATCTAAAATGCTATACAATCATGCCTACGACTATTATTGACCTATCACTAGCTGGGGACACACACGAAGTGCACTAAACATACAACAACTTCAAATCAAATTCCTTATATACCATCTTCTTTGTACGATTGTGATTCGGACAAGAATTTGATATACGACGCATGCGACCAATCTGAAGGTAGAATCAACGGATCGGTTTGTTGTTAGAGTGATAGAGACGTAAGAAAGATAGGAAAATATGCACACACACACACACACACAAATCAATCACAAAATGGGCAACACTTCATTGTATTAGATTAAATGAGCAAAAGTTGTATTTACAAAAACATAAGTCACCTATATATAGTGTTGGTGTCCTACGCTTGGAATGATCCAGGCGTAGGACTCTCCTACGCCTGGAACTTAACATACGTTACAAGTTCAACACGTTAAACCCTGAAATCCCACCCGATTACACCCGAAACATACATAAAAGAAGTAAACCATATATCTAAAAGATGGACATGCCGAAGAGTGCACTAACATTCTTTAACCTTTTTCCTCGAAAACAAAACCCTAAAAAAAGTTTATAATTTAATCCCCCAATCCATGTACAACAACTTCAAAACCAATCCCTTGAAATCAAACCAATCACCTAATCACTTGAATTTTTTTATTTGATGTTAGAGAGAGACCCGGGCCACCACAGAGCTTTCGAACCTGTCCGGTGAAATGTACCTAGCCGTTCTAGACGACCCCAACAACGGTGCACGTGTCGCTTTTCCCGTTCGGATTTCGAATCTCTTTTTAGACGGCCTGTTGCAGATGCTCTTATCATAGCAAATAAAAAAAGGTTTCTTACTATTAATGGTATGAAAATGTGTAAAAGACAATTTGTAACTTAAACTTGTCCATAAATGGTATGCAAAAAGGTTTCTTACGACGGAGAACTATAAAAAAACATAATCAAACAAAAAAAACATTTGTATTGCTTAATTAGTCTAATCTCTTGATTAAAAAATCGAATGGTTTCATAATCAATTCACCAAATACAAAATCCACAAAAGTGTGATATATATATATATATATATATATATATATATATATATATATATATAGGTAGAGGATCCGGTAGGAAAATTGTTTTGTGTAGGAAGTGTAGGAAGTATTTTCAACCATTAGATCAAATCTGATTAAATCTTTATATGAGGGGCATTATAGACTTTTTGTCCATTTTTTTATTTATTACAAACCCACTAAATTAGCAACTAACATCTAGATATTTATGAAGATTAATCATCCTAAATTAACTAATTATTCAGTATTTTTCATAAGAATCATAAGATATTCATATCAAATAAGTTGATCAATACCCAAAAACTTGTTCGATTCTTCAAACATATAACCCATCTCTATCACTTTTTCGATTATTCAAGTCATGGCAGAAGGTTAACATTAGAAGTGTTTTATAAGAACGTCATGAGTGTTTTATAATTAAAGAGAAACTAGTATGCATTAATAAGGAGTGTTTTATAATAACATCAATAGTGTTTTATATTGAAACTAAACACAGTAGAAGTGTTTTAAAACAGTAGAAGTGTTTTAACAGATACGAATCATGTTTAGTAAAAAAACACTATTATTCGGTTAGATCAGCATAAAGAAAAAGAAAAAAAGAAAACAATATTACTTTAAATCCACTATTATAGAAAATGAAGAATAACCGGTGCAAAGAAGATCTTGTGGTTCTATTTGTTTTTTTTCTTTTTAGAAGATGAACAAGTTTGAATTTATGAGAGAGATTATAATCACTAATAAATAATATTTAAGATTGAAATTAAGATGAGAGATAGAGAGGCGGCATGATTTAAGGGTGAGAGTCAAATGGTTTCTATATCAAAATACAATAAATGACATTAATACCCTCATTTAAAAACACATATTGGACCATCCTACCCTTAATTATTAAAATATAAATAGTAGAATCTTAACAAACCAAACTTTTATCTCAACCATCCATTTCTAGATCCAATGGTTGAAAACACTTCCTACACAAATCAATTTTCCTACAGGAACCTTACCCTATATATATATATATATATATACACACACACACACACACACATACTACTAGGATGTCCTGGCGATATGACGTGGGGGACAGTGAAACTAGTAACCAGTTAACATGTTTAACTTCTTTTAAGTTAAAAAAATTATAACAATATCATACTCAAATTAAAGATAATATAATACTTATTTTTTTGTTATAATTTTTAAAATATTATCATATAAAAAAAATTATGAGCATTTAATAATCATGAGAAAAATTAGTTTAAATATCAACAATATGTTTATAAGTGTTGTTGTTACTTAAAGTTTTAAAGGTATGTAAAACTATTTTATTGTTATCCTTATATGCATTATAGTATGGTATAGATGTGTATGTTTTCTTTTCAATATTTTCTTAAACAAATGAGTAGACGATCTTATACAAAGTAATTAAATCATAAAAAGTGTAAAAGACAATTTGATACATTTATCTAACAATCTAATTGTTGAGATTTAAGTGGTCCTCAAATCAAGCAACTAGGTATAAAAAGAGTTGCTAAAATGACAAAATAGAAACAACCGCTACTGTTGACTTTTAAACTCAATTCCTCGTGATTTTTAAACGCCCATAATACTTTCGTACGTTAATATTCAATAAATACGATGTGTTTTTCTATAGTTTTTCTCTTTAAAAAAATAGACGTGTACGTATGAAATGTGTGGAACACGGAACAGTGGAAAACAAAGTCGAGGGCCACCCAAGCAAATTGAAATAAGAACAATAGAGACATGATATCCGTACATAAGAAGAATGGAGTGGGTTTCTTCTCACAACATCGGACGAGAGTGGTACGTATTTTTTTTGATATAGACTCAAGTCGTATTTGTGTTGTTGAATAACAAATCATATTCAATAGCGCATATTGTTGTAGCGAAATGATACGAGAGAGGAACCTCGGCGGCAGAGAGGTAACCTTAAGGACCCACACCTAGAAGAACCCGGTGACGTGTGAGTGGATATTGTCTTATTTAAATTGCATTAAGCATATGTAAATTTTCTCTAACAAAAAAACACTTTTTAAAATATTACATGCTTTTTATTTTGTTCCGTTAAACAACAAGATAACCTTCAAAAATTGAAGTTTGAGGCCAGGTCAACATAAGGAATGGCACAAGTTAATGAAGACAAGATATGAGTGGATAATTATAATGTTGGGAAGAGGGGTTCTATCTTTGGGACCGGGATCACCGCTGATCCTTATTATACCCTTATCGGAGAGCCTGGGACGTCGTCCAGAACGGTAGATCGTACGCCCTTTCTTTGTAACCACTCGAGAGGCGGGTTGTCGAACTCGATGAGCTCACACATCACTTATGGCAACTTGAAAATTTTTCTTCACTTTCTTAACGATGCTGAACAATGTCCGGAACAAAAATTCTTTTAACAAGGGGATGATGTGACCCGAAAAATTCAGGTTAACTTTCTACAAGAATTTACCATTTACCTTTGGTAACTTTTATATATTTAAATTAATTTGGATGAATTAACTTGATTAAATATATACGAAACGACATAAACAGATAATCCAGTAAATTATCAAAACATCCATACGAGTAATTGACCTCGAACGTTGGTGAAATAATCAAACAAATAATTGTAGAATAACTCGTTTGATATTATTTGCAATTATTTGCTTGCTAGAATTTAATTATGTACTAATGTGTAATTTCGTGCATTTGAGCGAAACACGTTACTGAGTTCGTAACCGGCACCTGACAAACTGAGAAGGTAATTCAGGTCACAAATACTAGGTTGCTTATTTGTGGTGTTAGATTTTATACACATGGCCCCAAATAATAAATAGATAAAAAAAACATTTGGCTAGCCCAGATCCGAAGGCCTAAATCAGGCCAAACCCCCGCCTGATACTGTGGCCATGAGGCCCAAATCCTTCATGCTACGTGAGGAGGCCTCACGTCCAGCCCATAATGAATTTTGTTATTAAAAACGATTTTTAACTCAACTTTTCTCATAACCATAACCCTAATTATGAATTACCTGCCCCCATCTCAAAAAACTCAAACCAAAACCTCTACTCTTGCCTAAGATCAAGATCCTAGGAGCTTATGACGTGTTAGGATCGATTAACCGAAGTTCTTGAGGTGTGGTTACAATCTTTGTATGCTTTGTTTATGATTTAATCTTGTTTTGTCCAACTAAACCCTAAGTCCAGATCTGATAAAAAACACTTTTGTCAATAACTAATGATTTGTAAATGATTAATATGGATGTGTTATGGATTTTAATAGTGATTTGATTATATGCAGACATAGGTTGCATGCTAGATCACAAACCCTATATTTGATGAAACTGGACAAACCCTATGTTATAGAATTATGATGTTTGGATATGATCATGATGATTCTATGATGATTAACATGTTCTGGATGCTTGATTTACGTTGTTTGATCCGTTGTTCATATCCTTCCATAAAAGGAAACTTTGTAGGTTTCGAATTTTGAAGTTGAGATTGATGCATGGTATGATGAATGTAATGTTATGAGATTTTTAGTAATGATTATGTAAGAGTGTTAGAATACTCATTTTGGTAAAATCAAACTAGAATTATAGACTTGCTAAAAATGAAAACTTTTTGCATGTCACATGTTCTTGGTGTTCATACATTACTAAATATGAAAAGTTTGCATGAGATACAAGTTATAGAATGCATGGAATATGTTGTATGACTTATTGTGAGTTGCGATATCCTAAACATTTACTCGCGGGTTATGTTACATGTGACACATTATGTGACAACTAACATGATAGAAGCTAGGAATTGCATGATTTGTGTAGATAGTGTAATTCTAGGTCTATTTGAGTGGAACAAACACGAAACATTAACGGGTCGGTGGGTCAAATCTGGTCAAACACTTTTGTAAAACACAACTAGGTCATTGATTGGAATCAATGGATTAATTGGACAAACACTTATAGGTTATAATATGATAATTTCCCAGTAGTTGGATATCTATTTTATACGCTTGGTTTTTATTTAGCATGCAAAGCTAAGGTAAAGTTTCACGGTCCTTTTTACTGCTTTCGTGTTAGGGGAGAAACATGCTACATAAAACCACGAACATAGTAGATCACATAACTATTATATCACTTGTTTACTGTAGCGTAATTCTATTATTAAGTCCTTACATTATAAAACCATAGTATATGTAACATAGCGAAGAGATGTGAATAGATCTATTGGGTTTGACAAGCCCCACTTGTGTCGACTGGAGGTCGAGCAACTGCATATTGTCCTAAAACTCTTGTCACCGCGTAATGAACGGTGGCGAAAGACAACAAACTACCAACAGTCAGCAACGTTTTATGTACGCTTAGTAACTTGATAAATGTCTAGCTAATATTGGATATAACTAGTAAACTGATGTGGATCTAAACGAACAAACAGATAAACAGATTTATGCTTATTGAAACCTGTGAACTCACCGACTTAGTTGTTGACACACTTTAGCATGTTTTCTCAGGTCGTTAAAGGTAATCGCTGCTACGATGCACTTGGAGTCTCACTTGCATCATGAACATTATTTATCAATTTTCAAACATTTTAACATTATTTTATGTTGGTTTTGGTAACTTGCACTTGTTTTTGCGAGAATGTCTTGCATGAATATTTATAACTGCTTTCGCTGAACTTTTGAAACTTGAAAACCATTTGGTTTATTTACGTGTGATTTTGAAAGCATATAGAGTCCGTTCATTCGACTCTTGACTAGATCCTGGTTTGTCACGCGTCCAACCCCGCAGTGAAAATTTGAGGGTGTCGAATACCAGCGCCGGCCAAACTGGTCTTGTTTCTTTGTTTGTTGCTGGTGAGAAAAATATCAAATATTACAAAGATCACGTAATAATTACTAACAATCTAAATGAGGAAATCATGGTACTAATTACTCTATCAATCTCAATATTTAACATTCAAACACCTTTATTAAAATATTCAGGGTGTTTAATTCAATTCCAATCATAATTATTTTATTGTTTTTGACCGTATACTTTAGCCCTAGTCTAGTCCCATTATGCCTACAACTTGCAAACTTTGAAATTTTGGGTATAGTTTAACCCTCTTCAACTACGGTACCTACCTGGTACCTGGATGCCACATCATTCAATTTTCCTTATTTCACTTCATTTCACCTAAAGGAAATGGTTTTAACTTCACGTAATCATACCTTGTAATGGTTTTTGGTTAAAAAAAAAACAAATTGCTTCAGTGTATTAAAACCCCTTTAAGATGTTAACAAATAATCTTTTTGACACCCATTAACACAAGGAGGGAGTGATGTGCAAAGCCGTTAACATAACATGTTAGTATTAACACCCAAATGTTTGTGTACACCCCATTACGTAAGATGTGAATAGATTTTTAAACATACCTTCTTTAACATACTAAAAGTATGTCCGAAATTGTGGATTTGATTCCCATTTTAAAACCGAAACTTATTAACCAAATGACTCCATACTAAATAACATTATTATTTTTATTAAACCTAGAATACAATTATCGTCATTCGTTATTATTTTTTGGTTGTTATTTCAAGTTTCAGAACCGTACAGGCACCGTAATGAACGTAATTAATACCAACGTAGTTCCCGCCGCAATGTGCGGGGAATTCAACTAGAGTGTAATATGATTAGTGGGATTCTCAGCGCTACATGGTGGGAACTCAGTTGGTTTTGTTTTAGTTCATTATGGTATCGACACTCGCTATAGAAACCGAAATACATATTATCTTTGATACGCCTAGAAATTCGATCAGTTTCATTTCGGCTCGTTACAGTACTGGCACTCATTATAGCAAATGAATAAGAAACAATAAAGAAAATACAAATTGCGTATGAGCCGGATTTATTCCATGTTACGTAACATAGAATTCGGTATGTTTCATTTGGATTACGATGGTCCCGTCACTCCTCATATCATTCAAAAGAGAAAACCCAAATAATATATTATATTTGACCCATTTCAGTTTCAAATAAAATTTATATTGTAACATAGATAAAAAAACATGTTAGAACTTTGGAAAACATTTTAAACTAGATGCTAAAAGAATAAATTAAAAATAAAATGTATTATTAAAATAATTCAACAAAATACATTGTATGCATATATTTAATTTTATTTTATAGTTTTATACATATCACTCTATTGGGTTTGGCTCAATATATGCATATATACAATTATATTTATAGTTACTGACCTAGTCAACATAATGATAACTTAACACTATGTCTAATTGTAAAACCTAAGTCGTGAAAAGACATAATTGACTTCCTATTCCCATTAGTTGTCCGCCATCAACCGTCTCCCACTATCAACCTACGCCAAAATGCCAAAATTGTTTTTTGTAGTATGCGCATCTCCTCAGCAGCGTCAATATGAGCCTCATTATTGGACAACCGGACCTCAGACTTAGTGTCATCCTAGGACGGTTGAAACCCAGTCAACACTAGGCAGCGATAACATTAAAGGAAACATCTCAAATTTATGGTTGTCCGAAAAACTCACCGCTCGTTGCTCGCTCGAAAAAATATGTGCTCGAAAAATGCTCGCTCGGTTCTAAATGAGCCGATCGGTTCGGTTCGGTTTGTAAATGAGCCAAGCACGAGCAAAGATCGCTCGGTTCGACTCGGCTCGTGAACAGCACTAGTACCCGTACGAGTGCTCAAAAAATAAAAATAACAAAATGGTACCAAAACAGGTATCGTACCGAAATACCGGTACCGATACTCGTACTCATACTATACCAATGTATCCGATACTCACTTAAGTTAAAATTCGGTAGCAGTGGTACAGATATGATATGATATGATATCAGTCTCATCCCTAAAATAAATAAATTTGTACAAGCCTAGAGAATTGATTCTGTTCAAGTAAAGTCGTCCCTTCACTAAATGTTATATTGTAAAATATGCATATTGTGAATTGTGATATATTGTGAATTGTGATGGATGAAAGTGGTGGTGTTGGAATAATGGTTGTTTGGAAGAATGATTGCAAGGAGCGGGCAAAGCACGTGTAGATACGTGTAAAGTTGTATGATTATAAACAACCCTCCACCCCGCGGAACTTGTGCCTTAAATCTTGCCCTTCTATTTATCTCGTACCATAAATCTTTTTTTTTTTTTTCAAAACATTATTTTATTATAATGCGTAACAAGAATTCAAGAAATTTACCTTTCTATAGTTGATGGTTGTATATTTAGTATGGAGTTTTAAGAGATTTGGTATTTACTCAAGGTATTCATGCGAAAAATAGGTCTTGCTTGAACGTGAGAATTTTATTTTTAATTCCTTGGGTGTAATTTTTCTTAACATTTAAGCGATGCGGGTAACGGTGACTCCGTAAGATTTTGATTAGATCCTTGGATGTATAATGATCCTCTCAAAGAGATGGGATGTGGCTAAATCTTCTTAGACTTGAGCAATGGCGCAGCATAGTTGGGGCGGGGAGGGGCGGCCGACCCCTCGGATTTTCGCGCAGAAGTTCCGATTATATAGTATTCGTAAAGAAAATTTTGAAAATATAGGGTTTCGATCCCCCGAAACTGGTTTTCGACCCCCCGAAACTAGTGACTTCCGACCCCCCGAACCTTCGGGTCAAGCTTCGCCACTAGACTTGAGGCGGAGAAGAGATGCAAGGCCAAAGATTGTTACATGATGCAAGACTATACTATTGTTAGTGGCTGTTTGTTAGGATCTGTCTGATTAAGTGTTAAATCATTAAGAAGGTCTGAATGGTTCACACCCCTTATTAACTGAATGGTTAAGAGCTTAATAGAACATTCAGATGTTTTTTTTAATTGAAGCAAACACTCTTAGAGGCTATTTGGTTGATAAAGTGCTGAATCATTAAGAGGTCTGAATGGTTAAGAGCTCTGAATGGTTAAGTGCTGAATTATTAAGTTGGACCTTTTAATGGTTAGTTTTCTTGTCCAACATGAGTGGGAGAGCTTCATTAAGGTTCAGCCGAGTTCAGTGCTTAATGGTTCAGCAACATCTCAAGTCTTAATGGTTTAGCCTTAACCATTTCATTCAGAAGATGAAACAAACACGCTGAATGCTGAATGATTCAGAGCCTCATTAAGAGTCTTACTAGACAACCCCTTAATGTTAAATGATTAAGAGCTGAATCATTAATAGGTACTCTATCTCTATCTCTATAACTACACTAAAAATCACTATCTTTCTCTATCCTTTTCTATTTAACAATACTTATTCTATAATTTTATCATTACCTTTTCTCTCTTCTCTACTCACAACCACTTTTAAAAATATTAAAAAATTATGGAGGATGAACAGTATCCCTTCCAAATTTACTGGTGAACAGTGTCTCCTTTAAATATTTTCTCTCTCCTCTACTCACAACCACTTAGAGCACTCACATCCCATCCACCAAATGTATGTGAGTGTGTCTACCAAATTATATGGGGTGAGTGTAAGTGGTTGTGAGTGGAGGAGAGAGAGAAAACATTTGGTGGAAGCACTGTTCTACCCTAAGTATGAAAAGCTACTGTTCATCCTTATATATATTTTAATATTTTTGTAAGTAGTGTGAGTGATGAGAGAGAAAATGTAATGATAAAAGTATGAAAAAAAAAATATTATTATTTTAATTAGGAGAAAAAGATTTAACGGTGAAACAGTGATTTTTAGTGTAATTTGATGGATGAGATTTGATGGAGGGGATGTGAATGCTCTTATACCCACTCTATATAATATAAGAGATCACACTCACACCATTATGGAGGAGCTAATGTAAATGCTCTTAAAAGACTAACAAGCACCCCCTTACTCCACTTAAATGTACCTTAAATCATGCGTCAACCATCTAAGGCCTTTCGGTGTGGGCACCGGCATATGGCCGGCTAGGTTTTGCCACACCGGCAAACACCGCCCCCTATGCCGGCATAGGCATGGGCGGCATGTATAAGCCAAAGGTACCGGGCCAAATTTTGAACTTTGGGCATTGATGACCGTTGACAAACGGTCGAATATTAAAAAAAAGTTTTTTTTTTATTTAAACATCATAATCCTTTCCATTTTCTCTCACATTTTTAAACACTCTCTCAAACACTCTCAATATATTTAAACCAACCTATTATTTATAAAAATTCCAAACCCTCAAACAACCATGTCATCATCATCTTCTTTGTCGTCTTCGTCTTCTTCGGGTTCATCATCTACAAACGAAGCCGTAAATTTTGTTATAAATGTCATGGCGCAAACGGCGCAGATCATTTCCGAGGAGGAAGGAGATGAAGTCGACTCAGTACCTCAAACTAGGCAAGCGGCTATAAACAGAGACGAGAAAGTACGTTTATATTTTTTTTAGATTATTTATGTGTATTATTTTATTTTTTTAAGATTGTAGTTGTTTATTA
The DNA here is from genome assembly GCA_030844895.1 of Ambrosia x helenae. NCBI lineage: Eukaryota > Viridiplantae > Streptophyta > Magnoliopsida > Asterales > Asteraceae > Ambrosia > Ambrosia x helenae. The sequence continues at coordinate 13,468 of JAUTDX010003527.1, forward strand.
TATTTAATTTTTTTAAGATTGTAGATTTTTATTGTGTTTATATTTGTTAAAATATGTGTAGGTGCCCATGATAGATTGGTAGCCGAATATTTTGCCGACGAACCCTTATACTCGGCGGCCCTATTTAGGCGTAGGTTCCGAATGAGTAGAAGACTGTTCTTACGTATAGCCTATGTTGTGGCGAATTTTCACCCATTTTTTACCTTACAATACGATGCTATAAAGAAAAGGGGGGTTCACCACCCTAAAACAATTCACAGCGGCACTTCGGCAACTAGCGTACGGGACTACGGCGGATGCGTGGGACGAGTATTTAAAGATGTCGGAAAGAACTGCACAAGAATGTCTGTACAAGTTTAGCAAGTGTGTGGTGAAGCTTTACAGCAACAAATATTTGCGAAAACCAAACTCCGGTGAGGTCCAACAATTGTATCAGTTCCACCACCAAAAGGCATGGTTTTCTAGGAATGCTCGGAAACATTGATTGCATGCATTGGCCTTGGAAAAATTGCCCGAATGCATGGCGCGGAATGTTCACACGAGGGGATCAAGGACATCCATCAATAATCTTGGAGGCTGTGTGTTCACAAGATCTATGGGTTTGGCATGATTTCTTTGGCATTCCTGGTTCGAACAACGACATTAATGTCATTAACCAATCAGAGGTTTTTGACGATGTCATAAAAGGAACCAGTCCGGATACCAGGTTTACAGTATCGGGGGTGGAATATAGGCGTGGGTATTATCTTGCTGATGGGATCTACCCACCTTACGCTACGATCGATAAAACTATTCACCACCCGTTCGACGAAAAAAGAAAGAAATTTGCCACGTTTCAAGAGGAGGCAAGAAAGGACATTGAACAGTTATTTGGGGTTCTACAACAAAAATGGCACATCATTGCAAACCCGGCACGTATGTTCACCCCAAAAAGGTCGCGTTACTGTATGTATGCTTGTATCTTATTGCATAACATGATACGTATGTTCACCCCGAAAAGGTTGCGTTACTATATGTATGCTTGTATCTTGTTGCATAACATGATACTCGAAGACGAAGGCTCCGCCATCTGTGAGTACGACGAGAATGCCCCGCCGAAGAATACTGTGTCTGTTGACCCACATCAACAAGATTTAAACGAGTTCTTGTTACATAACGAGTTCACGCATCATAATCTTCAAGCGGACTTTGTTGAATATATTTGGAACAACGGAGAAGAGTAGATTATTTGTAATTTTTTTATGTCGAATAGGTTAATTTATTTTTAGTTGTGTTTTTTACATTATTTTTAATGTTTTTAATGTAATATTAACTTTTTAATATTAATATTAGAATATTAACTTTTTATTGTAATATTAATATTAGAATATTAATTAATTAAAAAAATATATTAAATGATGATGGGCCTCCTACCACACCCTTGGACCATCATCTCCATGATGCTCTTACCCCACGATGACGTGACAGCTGAGGTGGAGGACCATCATGGATGATGGGCCTCCTCCACACCCAAAAACCTAAGTTGTATTGATAAAATATTGTGATTCTGACTATGCTTAATTAAGATTGAAGTTTACTTAAAAACTCATCTTGTAATTTATGGGATAGATAAGGGTTTCGGTACAAAGGGTGAAAATTGTGAGAAGGGTAAGAAAGACTCTCAATGCGACATGTGGCACTATGGTAGATTAATAATCCAAAGGTTAATTAGGTAATTATACACAAATCAATTAATTTATTAATTTCAATTCATTTTTAATTAGTGAGTGATTTTATGGATTTGGTTTTCATCTTCTTTCTATAATCTGCAAGTTTTCCGGGTTTATACAAGACAACCGAACCACAATGGTGTGTTTTACGCTGGTTTATCATAATCTAACCAGTGGTGTGTTTTATATTCAAATCTCACCAATTGTGTTTTATTCTCTCACCCTCCTAACTGTTTTCTGTATAAAAAACACAAACAAAAAATACAAAAGAGAATGTAAAAACAGTGTGTTTTAACACGTATTTTTTTCCCCAAAACATGAATATAAAACACAAAAGTATGAAACCCAAAAATTAATAACACATATCTTTTCCCAAACATATGAACATAAACATAAAACAGACAAAACATGTTAGTGATTCATCAATGTAAAGTATGTGACTCACATGATAGTGTTTAACAACAAATATAACCAAAATTAAGTGAAAAAGGGAAATGAGGTTTTGTTCCATTATAAAAAAAAACATGAAGTCTGGGACTCGCATGAAGTCTGTATTTTTTTATTAAAAAAAAAAGCATCCTTCGAAGTCTAAGAAAAAGAAAGAGAATATGGTTGAGAATTGAGAAGAAGAGACCAAAGAGGAAGAAAGAGAAAAAAAAGAGATAGAGAAATTAAATGAGATTGGAAAGAGAAACAAACTTTATTAAATGAGTTTTTAATTGAGAACGTGTGTTATTACATTACTACCCCCACATCATAAAGTTATTAAATAATTTTATAACACAATTTACAAAATTGTCACTCCTTTAATCTCATTCCTCCATCACTTTGATCCAATGGTCATTTTTCCTTCTCACCCTTATTACAAAACACATCATTTGTATCCTAACCCCACCCTATAGGGATATATATATATATAGGAATTTGTTCAAATGAGAACCTTTAGTCACATTGAGAACTGAGAGAACCATTCTAGACCATATATTTCTTTAAGGCAAAAAAAAAATTTTCTTTACTTTAGTCTCTGCTTTTTATACAAAAATAATTTTTTTATATTTTATTTCAATATACACATGTGTACAATCTCACTATACACATATGTATAATGTAATATACACATATGTATAACTGAAACATAAACATGTGTATAAATGCAGTATACACATATGTATAAATGAAAACAAATAAAAAAAATCTTGCATAAAAGCGTGCGATTAAGCAAAAAAAATCTTTTTTTTTGCCTTTATATAAAATGTGTGGTCCAGAATGTTTCTTTCAGTTCTCAAATAGGGGTTGGTTCTCTTAGGATCCATACCCTATATATATATATATAATGGTTCAATAAAAAAAACTCATTTTATTGAGAGAACTCGAGAACTCCTAATTAAATGCAAAAAAATAATTAAAAAATCATAACTCAAAATTTAAGTAAAAAATAGAAAATTAGTTTGGAGCTTCTCTTTCCCACATCATCCCCGTTTATAAAAAAATAATAAAAAAAAACTGAAAACGTTGAGTTATGGATTTGTTTTTTAATTTAAGTAGGAGTTCTCGAATTCTCTCTCAAAGTATGAGTTTTCTATTGAATTTTCCACTATATATATTGGGAGAAAACTCGCTTTTTTAAAAAAAAAACCCTACTTTCCAAGTTTTTTTTAATTTTAGGGCATGTAATATACATGTTTTTAAGAGTTTTGAGTAAAAAAAATTAAAAAGCGCCAAGCATTTTTTTTTAATAAATAAGTTTTGCAGTGTTACATATGTTACACTGAGTTTTTTTGTTTTTTTTTTTTTTTTGAAAATTACAGGACATGTAATATACATATTTTTAATAATTTTGAGCAAAAAAAAAAAGCGTTGATCGTTTATATATATATACACATATATAAAAGGGTCCAAGCTACCAATTTTTAGGAGGGAAGGGGTGCCTGTCTAATTTTTTTTCACGTAATTGATTTTAACCAATCATGCACTGCCACATCATTTCATTGATTTACTTCACTGAAACACTTTTTTGGAGGCAGCACTCCACTGATTCTTTTATTTAATATTTTCATTTAAATTCAAAAAATAACCGTTTTTTTTATTTCAAACGGTAATTAATTTTATAACCGTTAACCTAACGGTTACATTTTTTACACCTATAAAAACCTCATAACTTTTATACCAAAACCGATTATCACTTTAATCATATCGTAAAAATAGTCCCGTGGAATGTAAATGAGGAGATCGCGTTAACGAGGGCGTACTTGGAAGTGAGAAAAATAAATCATCCTGCCAGTTTACGTAGAGAATCGTTTTGGAGCAACGTGTCGGCGGAATTCAATCGACTAACCGGCACAAATGACCGTAACAAAGATTCGCTCGCTAGTAAGTGGCATGATCTCTTCACCAAGTGTAACCGATGGAGCACCCTCTATGAAGCCATGATTGCGCGGCACCCTAATCTTCAAGAAGACATGGCAATCCTAGCCATGGGTCGCGCCTATGTGAATGCACATGGGAGTAACTTCAACCATGTTGCAGTATGGCGTTTGTTGCGCGATAGGTTTAATGGTTAATGATGTTTATTGTTTAATGTTTAAAATGAAAGTAATCGCTAAAAGAATAAAAAAAAAGTTAACAACTAACAATCAAAATACAAACATAATTAACATAATTAAAATATTAATTAAACATAAACATAAACATAAACCTAATTAAAATACTACTTAAACATAGCTAAAAAAAGAAAGAATACGCAATTGACTCGGGCGAAAAAATGTCACGATCACTATCACGCCCGTCCGACCTCTCGTATTGATATCCCTCATTTTCGGGAGTCGGGCAACACATTTTTTTCATCCGAATACATTTCGTATTAGATCCAAGGATCAGTTTCATAACCTTTGTCCGAGGGGTTTTGTACCAGAACCGGTGGGTTTTGCACTATAGGAGGATTGACACGCTCAAGCACTCTTACAACATCTCAAACCCGTATTGTTCCTAGTTGTAGTAGAGCCATTGTGTACTCCAATGCGTAAATCAATTCTTCCGTGGACAAATCGTCAGGATCTTGTGGCTCATAATATCAAATGTTGGGGGAGGTTGTATAGTTGGTCGATGAGTTGTTGGTGTGTAGTCGGTGGGTGTGTAGTTGGTTGATGTGTTGCGGGGCGGGATGATCTTCGTCGACGATACGTATTCAGAAACATATTGCCACCACCCATATTCAAAGATGTAGTTGTAAAAAACATTGTATGTGTAGATATGGTGTTAAAATATAGTAAAAATATAAAAAATGGTCAAAATAAAACGATCACATATAAAAAATGGTCAAAAAATAACGGTAAAAAAATAGAAATTAATTAAAATAAGACCGTTTCCAAAGTATCAGCACGGTAAACAGAACCAGCAAAACGGTTTACAGGGACACTACCAACATGGGTGATGGTGGCATTACCGTGCTGATAATGGGTACCCGTGACCAATTTGGGCAACGCCCTGTCCCCCTTTATAATCTACAAAATTTGCTATTTGTTATTTGAACAGAGATAATAAGTCAAGTTTGATTCAAGACAAAGGAAAACATAATAATTGATGATTAGATGGTAATCCCAATATTATTGATGAGCATTACACATGAGTGATGAGATGCAAGATAAAGACAATTTATAAATCCAAGGAAAATCTCACTTGGATCACTTCAATTTATTAATATATATTGATATTGATTTAATCGTTTTCTAAATCGTGCTATTGTGTCTATGTTCATGTTGATTTAGTCCACGAAGTCTGTATAGCGGTTACATAAAAATTTTTTTTAGAAAAACTGGAAGTCTACTAAAAACAAAAATTACATAGTAACATAGTTAGATGTTGTAAACATGTTAATAGATAATTAGACTGAAGGGTGTGGTCTCGGTGAAGTAGTCGGGGAGATGAGGTAGCAATGACTACCGAAGGGGAACAAACCCCCCCCCCCCTCCTCCCCCTACACACACACACAACCTGAGATATGTTTGGTGCTTACAGGAAATGGAAGGGGGAATCATTTCCCGCATTTGAGAGACGGAAAGAAGGAAATGATGTAGCGTTGATGTGGACTTGGAGAAGAAGAGTATGGTGTTTCCATCCCCATAGCCTTATACTTTTAGTAATTTTTAAAATTTTGGATGCATAAAAGATGTAACCATGTCACATTATTGAGAAGTAGTTTTCAAGTTAAAAAGAACTTTTTAGATTTTTAAGTATGACTCACTAATTGACTACTAAACTTTTTTTCGTTTATGTTATAAAAAAGACATTTACGAATATAAGTTACATGTATGTGTAGTGGGGCTCTTTGGGCTTTATGAGGCTCTATGAGATTAAAATATTATAAACTATTAAAAAGGGCTTCATAGGACTTTATGAAAAAATACGTGTTTAGTAGGTGTTGGCTTTATAAGACTTTATAGAGATTAAAATATTATTATTTTAATAATAATAATATCACGGCTTGCAATCATCCAAGCCGTTCATCATCACAATCAGCCCTTCATATCCTTCCAAATGACAGAGCTTCCTCTCGCTACCACCATAACGCTTTGCCCCATGGCGCCCCCATAGCGCTGGCAAGGGCGGTGTTCCCGACGCTACGGGGTACAAAACGCCCTAAAACACCGGCCATAAAGCCCACTACACACGACCTAAGAACGACAAGATTCCATGGAACCACAGTTTTAACATATGCAAATGTTTGGAAAGTTGTCATTTATTAAAAAAAAACTATTTTTTTCTAATTTATATTATATATATAGGATTAGAATCATATGAGAACAAGCTTGAGTTGAGAGAACCGTGAAAACTCCAACGTAAAATGTGAAATTAAAAAAAATTACACACTGATGTAAAAATGGGTAAGTCCGCCGTAAAAAATAAAAAGAAAAATTTACGATTGTTTTACACTGGTGTAAAAAACAGACACATTTATGTAAATCATATAATTAAATTAATATTTCATTCACTATTTTATTATGCTTTAATTTACAACCACAAATTCATTATTGAATAAAATAAGTGTGTGACTATAAAGTGAGTTTCTTAGTTCTCTTAACTCAACCTTGTTCTCGTTTTTACCCTTTCCCTGTATGTATATGCTAGTAGGAAACCCGCACGATGCGGTGTGGGTGACACTATTATCACTATTATCCTGCAATAAAACACATACAATAAACCACATAAAATAACAACCATGTTAATATTAAAAAGTAAACATTAATAAATACAACATTAGACGCTACTTAAGACGCTTGTACGACTATTGGTTTACCATTTCCGTATGTTTTTTCATCTAAATGAATCTGTAAAACCAAGAAGTTAACATTTAAATGACTAAAATATGTATAAAAAGGTATAAGTAGTTAAATGGGACGAATGAAAACCATAAACTAAGGCCATGTTTGGCTAAACTTTTCAATTTCTCCTTATTCCTTTTTCTCCTCTAAAAGTAACTTAATCTCAAAAGTCACAATTTGTGACTTCTGACTTTTCACCCCAAAACTCCTTTTCCAAGGATAAAATCTTCCCATAAGTTACTTCTCAAAATATCATCCAAACACTTTGTTTAACTTATAACTTATTGAATAAGTTAATAAGTCAAAAGGAGGTGGGAAAATGAATACCCAAACATGCTCTAACAAATAACCAACATTAGAAGCTTCAATATGTGAGTTCAGATCTATGCCTAATTATTTTAGCAAGTGAAATAGGTGTGCATTACTATGTATTTATAGGATAAACTTTAGTAGGTTAGTATATGGTTTAAATTTTAAAATTTATGATTTTCCCACCCCTTTAAATCAGGATATTTTGTTTATCTTTGACTAAAGTGTAAAAAAAATATTATGTTTTCTGTGAATACCAAATTCAATGCTTTTATCTTTTATTTTTTTAAGCTTTATTAAAAAGTACACTTTCAAATTAGGAAGTTTTGCTGTTAATAACATAGATATTAATATCACATGGATATATAATATGCATCATGTGTTTTCTGCCAAATTGATGCAGCCAAGGTTTTTAAAAGAAATTTACCTACAATTAATATCTACAAGGCATTTTTACATTTTCTAAACTTTAATTATTTTAAAGTTTTATATACATAGCTAATTATGTGTATTTAAAAGTTTTAATGAGATTTCTTTTAGTTAATTATATTTATGTGTATACCTATTAACATATGCATGCATTCCCATATACATATATTGCTAATGTTGATTATTTAAACAGGGTACTACAATTGAAGCTATCGGTAACAAATGTTATAAAACATTCTTAGAGCACAGGCTTGTGTTGCAGTATTGTTACCGTGTGACAAATTATTTGTCTGCTAAAGCAAGGATGAACCATAATGTTTAACAACATTATCATATTTTTAGAATCATCAGAGCTGATATGCAGATTTCGAGTGCCTTGTTTAATTTTTTAGGATCGTTGCATTTGATTGATGTGAATTTTTCATTATTGGGCGGAACGGTATTTAAAACAGAATTCAATTTTACGATTTTGAGTTCTACTTAGTCATGAAATGGTGTTATGATACAACATCCATATTAATAATAAACATGTCTATGTTCTTTAATTGCGTCCAAATGATGTTGATCTATAATCCAAATTTCACCTACATTTTAGTTTTTAATTTAATGTCTATTCAAGCTTCATAATTATAATATTTTCTCATAAAATAATGCGTTAGCTACTTTATGTTTACTTCTATATTAATAGAATGTACTTTATAACAATATTAGTTACATTTTTTAAGTTTTATCTATAAAACATTTCGTTGTAGGTGAAATTTGGATTCTTTCAGTTAATTAATAAATACCCCCTCCGTCCCATTTTAAATGTCTATTCCGTTGTAGGTTAAATTTGAACTTTTTGTTATAGCTATAAAACATTTCGTTGTAGGTGAAATTTGCACTTTTTGTTAAGCATGCAATGCGATAATCACTTGTACATAACACATTTATTTCTTGTACATTTCAATCTACACATTGATATTTACTAAGACAAAAATCAAAACGTCGACAAAAATGAGCATGTCATCACAATGTTTTTGAATATTTTTAAAACATCATTGTTTAAAAGTTATCATAGGATTAAAACAAGAATTATAACTTTATACTTGAGGGGAGAAAGATGTAACTACTAACTAAAATGAGGGAATTAAAGTAACTAAAATGAGGTACTAAAGTGTAAAAGTGTTTGAATGACTATTTTACCCTCATTTTAGAGTTGTTAATGAAAATAAAGTTCTTAACTTTTGGGTATCTTAAACTACCTCTCCCTCATACATTATAATATAGTATATATATGGTAGGGATCCTTAGAGAACCAACCCCTATTTGAGAACTGAGAAAACCATTCTGGACTACATATTTCTCTAAGGTAAAAAAATTGCTAAATCGCAACTTTATATGCAAAAATAAATATTTTTGAATTTTTTTTTTGTTTTTTTTCTCATTTATACAAATGTGTATATCGCATTTATACATATGTGTATATTACATTTTTAGTTATACATACGTGTATAATGTCAAACATATATATACGATACTTATTTTTTTAATCTTTAACACGTATAAACACGTATGTACATTAAAATAACATGTTCTTACCCACAGTCTTTTTTTATACATGTATGTGAAATCATTTTAAAATATTTGCACATGTATGTACATTACAAAACATATATGTACATATATGTAGAACACTATTGTTTGTTGTTTTAGACACATATATACATATATGTATAAATAAAAAAAGTTATTCTTGTAAAAAACATGCGATTAAGCAAAAAAAGAAGATAATTTTGCCTTTTTTTGCCTTAAAGAAATGTGTGATCCATAATAGTTATCTCAGTTCTCATTTGAACAAAGTCAATAATATATATATATATATGTATATATATATATATATATATATATATATTAATAGTTATAGAATTTTTTTAAAATACGTTATAAAAGTTACACATACTCAAAACACTTGCTATGGAAATAGGATTAAAATACTAAAATAGAGAATAAATAATAAACAAAAATTAATAAAAATAATATAAAGTTAACAAAAAATAAGAAATCTTTTAAAAAGTATGAGTGTCATAAATCTAAAATTAAGTACATTATACATTATGATCTTTTGTAAGGCTACTGGGTGTGGAGACATCAAAAATGGGATGTCTCCTTACTACATAGGATGTCATCTAGGATGAGTGTGTTGTTCTTTTTTTAGGACAAGTTAAGAGTGTGGAGACAACACTCCCCCCTTTTATTATTAATTAATTAATTTTGTCACATTAAATGATTATTGACCACATTGATTGCACATTGAAGATTATTGGACGTCTCATATGTCCCAAGAGAGACATGAGAGACGGAGACATGGGAGGAGGTGGTGTTTGGCACGGCGACGGAAGTGAGAGGGAGTGAGACGAAGGTGAGAGACGGACCACACCCATGAGCCTAAGGAAATTATGTTATTGCAAGTTTGAAAGGGGAGATATACAATTCACCTAAAGGGTGATAGTTCGAGAGTGGTATTCACATTATTTTCACTATATTCAACCTAATTATAACTATCCTATCATCAGATATATTATTATGGTTTGGTATAAATTAATAGTCAAACCTTATGAATAGTATTCTAGGACATTTTTGTAATTTAAGGCTTGGCTACAGGGGTACTGACGTCTTTTGACGTGAGGGGTTGTTTGAGGGTTATTTTAGTCTTTTCACTTTGTTTTTACTTCTCTTATACTCTTCTTTTCATTCTTATATTTCCTAATTTTCTTTCATTTGTTTTGTCTTCTTTTTTCTCTCCTCTCATGGGACACCACCGTCCACCACCTTCTTGCTATTCCCACTTCGAATGTATTATTGTTATTCACTTGTTTCAATTGTGTCTTTTATGTATGATCATCATGTCTGAGTGTGATGGAGGCAACGGTGGCCAACCTATGTATCATTGGTGAATACTAGTAATTTTTTAAATTTGGGAGATTGTGTAGGTTTTTATTAAATTTCAGTGGGTGAAGATATAGATTAATGAGATATAGTGATTTTATTGTTAAATTTTTAAATTATGATGATAAGGTGAAGAATGTGGATGGGATGTGAAGAATAGTGTAGGTGAAAAAAAAACTAAATTATTCCAGTTTTTATTTGCAAATGGCCACTAGCTAGTTTACCAACCATCCTAAATAATTCTTTATTACTAGACTAGTTCACCAACCATTCTCAATAATTCTCCAATGAGATCAATATCAACACCATTTGAGATTTACATGCAATTGAACATGCCCAATTTACTTTCCAAGTCTATTGCTTTTGCCTAAGTAACAAAGTGTGTCCTGGTGTTACTCATCTAATTCAACAATTACAAACTCCTGCATGAAACATGCAATTAGGTAAATACAAAAAGTAAAGTTTAATTAAAATGTAAATAGATTTAATCTGATGTGGACGAAAACATGTCTTAGGTCGGACGTTTTTAGTTTTTGCTCTCAAGCAAATGAATTTTGTTAGTATTCTTTCGTTCTGCACCCCACAGATCTATGTGAGAGAGTTTAGAATGAATAAATAAACAATACAATTTAAACCTATATTTATTCAAAAAAAAAAAAATTCCCACTTTGGCTAGACTATATTGTTTTAACCGGGTCACACTGGCTGCATAGTTTGGCTTGGCCGTTCCCCGAAAGACAATACCGCCGGCTGCCACTTAACAGTCGTGCCGCCACAAGAGCAAAACTCTATGGCGTAACACACGGCAGGACGAAAACTCAAGTGCGCTCGGGAATCGAACTCACAACCTCACAAGACCTACCTCAAAATCTTTCATTGTCATAATCCATTAAATGTGACACAAGTGGGAGTCGATTGTGGGTCTCCCCTAAAAAACGCAAACATTCCTACCACTAGGTACCACACAAACATTCCTACCACTAGGCGCCACAGGTGCAGATACTTATGGAAATTTCAAACTTTCATATTTGAATTGCACTCCTTGTAAGTGTAGATGATGGAAACTAGTGACATTTGAAATATGACAGAAAATGGAATGTTTTCTAGACCTACCCCCCACAAAATTCAAAAGAATGACCCTACCCTACCCCCACTACACAAAACAATATTTTACTACGTTATAGGTCTTAGGACATGAGGGACAAAAGAGTCTTTGCCCACTACTATCATGCAACGAGGGTACTCATGGTTAAGTTACGAATTTTGGTACAAACATAGGGACAAACTTGTGTATGTTTTCTTTTACCATTCTCAATGTTTAACTTTAATATAAAGTACGTGGTTTCTTATTTGCTAGAAGTGAACAATATTGTTTCGATAGGTTACATGAGAACACGTAGTATAACTTTTGTTTTGTTTCTCAGAGTTTTTTTTTAAACCATGATACTAGTATTAAGCCTCCCGCGTTGCTGCGGAGGGCATAAAATCGTTTCAAGGAACATTAGTACCACATTATCGTCAGCAACTAGCAACACTGAAAAAACTCATAAAAAGATATAAAGGGTGTTTGGGAATGCTTATATAACTCCAAAAATGTTTTTCATTAGAAATGCTTATTAGCTTATGAGTTTTTGAAAATAAGTTTTTAAAAAATTGTTTGGATTAGCTTTTTTGTTGAGAAACGTTAAAAAAAGTCAATAAATTGTTTTTTTAAATGTTTCGCTTAACTTATTGTGAATATTGGTTGTATGGGTGGTAAATTTGTAATTTTATTCCAAAAGTCAAAAGTCAAAAGCCAAAAGCTAGAATTTCTAACTTCTTGAAAACAGTTTTTTCACCCTTATTAATAGGCCAAAACCAAAAGTGCTTTTGGAGCTTATTGACTTATTGACTTCTCCATTATTGACTTATTGGCTTCTTGGAGAAGTCAATAAGTTAATATGGAAGAAGTCAATAAGTTAATATGGAGTTTTGAAACACACTTCCAAACACCCTCATAAACGAAAATAACAAAACTCAGTGAAAGGTAGACGTAAAAATGATGAACCATGCACACACGTTGCAGCGTGATAATGCGCAAAAATTAGGCCAAAACTTAAAATGTAGCGTGACTATCCGACGGGAAAAATAGAGGTAAAAACGTTGAACTACATACGCACGTTGTGTCGTGTCAACTAAAAGAATTTTGATTGAAACATTAAACTAAAATTCTATTTAAGATAAATAGGATAAAATTCAAAGTAAAAAAATGCAAGGGTTTACTGTAAAAGATGAAAACTATTGGGGTTAAAAGTAAAGAAAAAACAAAGTATGATACAATCTACATAGCATGATATACAACACCATAAACACAGACAATTTATTAATTATTATATATATATGTATATATAATAAGTTATTAGTAACTCATAACTTGATAGTAAGAACATGTTTTGATGCATTTGTGTGTAATTATGAACAAATAGATGAGTTTGGGTTACCAGGCATAGAAGATGTTCATATGCCTGGCCCATCAGGCGTAAGGGACTCATACGCCTGGATTGGCGTAAGGGACTCATACGCCTAGAACAATCCAGGCGTATGAGGGAAGCTTATAAATAGGACCCTTAGCCATTTCATTAATAACTCTTGCTCATACTTTTGCTCTCATTTGCTAATATACGTCGAAGTGCTGCCTATTTGTGATTTGACTTGTGTGTGTGTTTTATTGTTCATCTTTTATACTTATCTATCACATCTAACAACAAACCGATTCGTTGATTTCGCCTTCAGATCGGTCAAGCTTGTAGTATCATCAAATTCTTGTCTGAATCACGATCCTATAGTTATGGTTATCATTTTTTCCATACCCACCAAACCGAACTGACATCCAGTAAAAATCTTTGTCGGATTTTGGATTTTTTTTTACCATAAAAGTTTGTTTTAATTTATAGGTTAGGAAAAACTTATCATGCGTATGAGAGTTTATCAGGTGTAAGACTCCCTGAGTTTGACATTATCAGGCATAGGACTCCCTGGGCATGACACTATGAGGCGTAAGACTCCCTGAGTCTAACACTATCAGGCGTAAGACTCTCTAAGCCTGACACAATTAGGCGTAGGACTCCTTGAGCCTAAGATATTAGGCATTGACTTTTTGGTTAAATTCAAAATCCGTGTTGAGCAAAGTTTGACTTTCGTTGATCAGAGTTGACTTTTTTACTAAACCTTTGAAATGACAAATCCATACAGGTCATGGAGTTATTTAACTCAAACATCATATCAACCGCAACAACAAATGGCCAATGCAACTAATCCTTGGTGGATATACAATCAACAACCATAGTGTCAATAGATCGCTCAACAACAGATTATGACTAGTTCAAATCCATGGGCACTTCCAACTAGTCAATATCAAGTACGGAAACCGGTTGTGTTGGTTTTTGCTGTTTCAGCAAATCAAGCTACTCCCGCAAATGGTTGTTGACAAAGTCTCGGTTGTACATGCTGATCGTGTGACTGAAGTTCAAGAGTTCAGGAAAACAAACACGGTCGGAAAGCGGGTTACGCTCAGGTGATGAAAAATGGAGATGGCGGAAAATCTTTAGGGAATGCCCAGAGTTTGGAAGAAAGAAGCAGTGGAGCTGAAGAATGTCTCAAGTGAGGAAATTCAAAGCTCTAGTTCAAGCTCAATGACTGTTGTAGAAAAGTCAAGCGAAGATAGTGAATCATCAGCTGCTGAATGAAGTTCTGAAGAAAACAGCTATACAGATACAGAGTGTTCAACATCTGAAGTGAGTGATTTAGAGGAAAAGAAGATAGAGGTGAGAGATTTTGATATACAAGAACGGAAAACTGAAGGCCAGACTGAGCAAGTTACTCAGACAAGTTCTGTAAGACCTTCTAAACCTATTTATGCTAAATGTTTAGAATATGAAAGTGAAATACAAACCTTGAAATATCACAACCTCAACCTGGTTTGTGATTTGAGTACATGTCGTGATGCCAATCTTGCTTTAAAGAAAAACAAAAAAGAGTTCAAAGACACAGTCCAACTGTTGAAAAAGGATGTGTGTTGGTTAAAAGAAAACTGTATTAAATAAGCAAAATGCTATAAACAATTACATTTCAGAGTTAGAACAAACAAAGAAATTGTTGGCTACCACACAATGTGTGTATCAAATAATAAAAAAGAAACTTGAAAGTCATTCAAACTCTAGATATATATTGGATCACATCATTGGCAGCCAAATTACTCAAAGCACAAGCTCAAGTGTAGGTTACCAGGCAGTTCTTCCCCCGCTGCGTGACCCAATTACTCAAAGTCACCAGATGAGACTGATCTCACTAAATTTGAAGTCACAACTCCTTTAGTTGTTGACCCATTAGAGATCCAAAAGCTTGCGGTTGTGAAGGATGAGAATTATGTGTTGGTTGAAATTGATTATGAAGATTTTGATGAGGAATCTGAGAGGCCGGGTTTAGGATCAAAGCCAGACATTCCTCTTTAAAATCATATCTTTTGTGATCTTGAACCCAAAGTAAACCAAGTTCTCGAGGAACAGATCATAAAGCATCATGGTAAACCTAAACAGGTGAAATCACAAGCTGCTCCTCAGGAGACTCATCATAGTCAGCAGAACCAACAAAAGAAAAAGTCTAGTAAGAACAAGATTGTTCACAAGGATAAGGAAGTTAAGTATGTGAATTCAAAAGGAACCGATCAGGTGCAACACTTTGAGAATCATTCCAATCTTAATTACTTGGAATAGAGGGATCAAAGATATGTTGCACCTAAATCACATAATCATGAAGCTAGTTCTTCTAGATTTGGCAGTTCCAGTACTCGTTTTTCTCAAAAATAGCTCACGATATTCACAACATGAGCCTCAGTATTATTATGAATGGAGGACATGCTATGAATGTCACGAGGTAGGACACATTGTTGATTATTATCCATATCTGAGAAAACAAAACAGCAAAGCAGCTGAGAACCCCATATACTACAACAACTAAATGTTTGGGTCAATAGAAAAGGTTGCTAAAGTGACTATAAAACTTCAACAAAGAAAACAAAAGGTTATTGTTGAAAATCCAAAGTCTATAACTGAGAAAGTTACAAAACCCAAGGTTTTAAAGCCTAAGACTAGCCCAAAGGGGAACCCAAAGGCATAACCTAAGGCCAAATCCAAATCTGCAAAACCTAAAACTTTCAAAGATAAATTTCAACAGGTTTGGAGACTAAATTAGTAAATTATTCAGTAGGTTCACCATCAAAGGATTCTACTGTCACACCCTCAAATTCCACCTGCGAGGTTATTTCGCGAGGCGTGTAACATACCAAGATCTAAGTCATTGATCATGTTGAACGACCATTATATGAGTTTGAAATCAACGTTTATCATTCAACATGAGTTACAAATCAATTTGAAATGTTGAAAAACAGGAGCCAAATAATTTTTAACAAAAGTCAGTCAACACTCACAGCACGTGCAAAAATCAAAAACTATGAAAGTATGTAAATAGTTATGACGTTTGAGAACCAATGCATGAGACTCCCCAAATACATGCTAGCTTGTGTAAACCTTAGCAACCTAAGAAAACGTGCTAAAGTTTGTCAACGCAATGGTTGGTGAGTTCACAGGTTTTGTGAGTAAAAGTTTGAGTGTTTGCAAGAAGTAAATATTCCTAGATCCACATATATCAACTACTTATCTATGCTCGTTAAACATTTGTTCATGTTACTTTAGTGGTTCACAACAGAAGCTGACTGTTGGTAGTTGTTTGCCTCCAATCGACACAGATAGGGTTTGGCGGACCCAATAGCGCTACCAAGGTTTTGCAGCTATGTAACCCATACTAACAGTTTGATAGTGTAGCAATATGTGATTTGTTAGCACTAAGTACACATGTGATAAAGTATCAATATGTGATCTAAATTAGTTTATAGCATGTTTCTCCCCAACAAGAAAGCAAGTAAAAGGGGCCATGAGACTCACCTGCAAGTTGATGACTATGACAGTATCTATGCGCGACAAAGTCTGATAATAGTAACCAATCATGTAATGTGTTTCATAAGAGTGTGTTCATGTCTATGTTTGTCCATGTGACCCGTTGTATCCAACAACGTCAAAATTTGTGTTTTTTAGAAAACTATTGGACTTGTTTGACTATGTTCACCAGAATTGACCTGTTGGTGATTTGTTATAGTAAGATAATGTTCGTTCAAGTAATTCATGTTAAATCCAGCAATATACACTTAACCACAATTCCTTAAGTTCCTAGCATGTTTGGGTGTTCACATAGCCCACGACATTTGTTACATGTACCTCACGTTAAATGATCTCAAGCATGTTGTTATGACAAGCATATTACCAATACAATCCCTCTTACATAGCTCTATGTGTAACATACGACATATACATGCAAGCAAGTAACACTTACTCAACAATCCTCCAATTGTTTCATCATGTAAATGTGTTCATCAAACACACAGAATGGTTATACGTAGTAGCAACTTAATGGTTGTGCTTTGAAAATATAAAAGTTTCCTTTAATGGAAATTTGTTACTACCAGCTTCAACTAGTATGAATGTATGGCCATACTCAAACTAAAAGTAATTTGTCAGAACACTATGAATCTGGAACGAGATAGAAATGATTGAACCACGTATGAGAATGAATTGGATCTGTGTCTCATGTTCGGTAAAAGTTAAATAATAACAAAAAGGATATTAGAAAGGTTATGACATGGTTATATAAGCTTGTTAAGTAAGGAATTACTTGAACACGGAGAAATAGTTGGCAAAAATAAGTTGTCATACTTTTATAGGGACAGTGCGACGCAGCTAGGCTTCCAACTCTACCGAGCATTAAAGGATATAATTGAGAATTGTCCAGGTGGGAGATTGTTGGAAATAGGTATCCAATTATCGATTAATTAATCCGACTACCAAATTACGATCCAAAGAGTTACACTATGGACTGCGAACAAGGAATAATATTTAATTGTTAAATATTATATATATCACGAAATAACTTCAAAGTGGTAATAAAATTTAATGAAATATGTGGTGGACTGGTTATTTAGAATAATCAATATTATTTGTTTGAGAAACGATTAACGGAATCGTGCATTTATTATTTAGAATAATTAATAAGTAAATCGTTTAAGACGTTATATTAAAGAATATATATTATTGGGTTAATAAATAAAGGTGTGTATGTTAGTGACTTTGTCATTTAAAGGTTAAACGATGATGGGTTTTATTACTATATATAATAAAACGCAAATATATATAATTAAATTGGTTAATTATAATATTAAGAGGTAAGTTTTAGTTAAAAGTTTGTTAAAAGGTAACAACTTGTTTTTCAAATTGTTAGCAAGGGAATTAGAGTGTAAATTATATTATTATGTAATCATCCTAATCTCATAACCCTAGAAAATAACCTGGCCTCCTAAAGTGATTAAAGTTTTTAATCAAAACACACACCACAGCCTCAACCTCAACCCCATCATCGATCACCTCCACCGCCATCTCATGACGGGTCAACAACCATCGTCAACACGTGCCACGGCCACCACCATCACCATCACCATGCGTCGTCACTACCACCACTGAACCACCTCCACGAGCCGGCCTCCCCTCTGCTATGAGGACCGCCGCCGCTGCCCCGTTATGTGGGTGTCTTCGTTTCCATGCTTTGTTCATGTTGGTATTTTTTTTATTGGATCTAGTGAGCGTGCTCTCGGGTTGAAAATTGAAGTTGGTGTTTTTGTTATTCGGCTGACTAGCAAAGGCCGTTTGTTGCATCCTCATTGCGATTTTTTGGTTTCCGTCAAGGTATAAAACTGAACACCCTATGAATGTGTTTTATTGTTTGATTGATGTGTACTTATCAGTATATTGGGAATAAAATTTGTTTTTGTTTAAAAACACGCTTCCCACAATTATATTATATATAATAAACCTTAGCATTTGAATAGTAATTATAATATTATTATATTTATATATATTATTATGTTCATATATATTATTTTATTCAAAAATTTTATTATATTATATACTATTAATGTAAATAACATAATATTATGTAAGTTTGTTACAAATTTCACGTGTTACCTTATATTATATTATATTATATTATATTTTTTTGAAGAGTAGTGTTTCAGCGGTAAATCTTGTGTTGCAAAGCGACCACTGCCCATGTTCGAATCCATAGCAACACACGGGTTTCTCCTTTCAAACCCAAGCGGTTATTTTTTCGGTGATGCGTGGAAATCGAATCTGAGACCAAACCCGGGCAGGAACCCTCCAAGGAGGTAAACCTTCCCACCTCAAACCAACTGGGCTGGAGATCATTGGCTTATATTATATTATATTATATACTATTAATATAAATAACATAATATTATGTCATTTCGTTACAAATTTCATGTGTTACCTTATGTGTATATTTCTTTATTTTTTTAACGTTTACAACCGAAATGGAATCTCGATTGTATAATTCATTGATTGATCAACACCTCATCTAAATCTCGATTGTAAAACGCGCAACGCGCGTCGATATATACCCCTAGTTTTTATTAATAAACTTGTTGTTAATATATATAATAGAGATTTTATATTAATTAAATAAATACCCCACACTTTTCTCTGCATTCATAATAGAAAAAAGATTGTAATTTGGAGGAGGGACTCATGTGACAACAAGTTGTAAAGGTAAAGAATTCTGGGAGCAAAATATTATAAGACTATCCGTTGTGGCTAGAGGTGACCACAAGCTTTATTCTCTCATATTGCGTCATGTTAGCGCACAGTTGGCAGGGTGATAAAGCTTCTGCTCACTCGCCTGATGTTGTTGTGGCTAGAGGTGAGCAGCAGCTTTATCCAGTTTTTTTTTAATTTTTTTTTTATACTTTCTAAATTTGTCAAAATTATATTAAAACAAAAATTAGATTGCGTCCGATGCAATCCCGTAGGCTAGCTTCCGAATAGCGGCGGTAACTTTTGTACGGAGGTGAACCTGAGTCGGCCCCTTGCGTCTACTCTTTGTTGAAAAAAATGATAACGCCCCGACAAATCATTTGATAGGCACATGAATAATTGTCTACTCATTCGAAAGCGTCACCTAAAATGATCTTCAGTATACACGGGATCCGGGCTGAAGTAGTGTCGGTATAAAGTATCGTTGCTCCCTCTCTATCACAGTCAAGCGCCGGTTGTCTGGTTAGCACTGGAGTCCTTCGTCTTTGAGACCGTGCTATGAGGTAGTCAATCGTTATCCTACCCACTTTCATAAACAACTCGTCTTCTTCGGACGAGTCGGACGAAGAAAAATCGTTCCATTGCAAAGCCATTTTGTAATGAGTGAAAGAATTTTTTTTGATGGTTTGTGTGGTGTGAGAATTGCACATTTGTAGCTTGCCAAAAATAGGCAATCGGCTGCCAACGGTTAACGCATGGATGATATGGTTCCGGCTATCCACGTGTATCAATTTGTGGCTCGAGACTGGTCGCTCGCGGATCACAACGGATAGTTTAAGGAGGGTCTGAGAGAGCAATCCGCTCAAAACCATGGGGATTCAATTTTTTTATATACTTATTTTAGTATGGCAAGTTTTACTAAAGATATTTTTAATATTATTTTTTATAAAATCTGCCCACTCCATCACTCTAAGCCCATCACAACACCCCTTAAAGCCGTGTATGTGACATCAAATGATAACACTTATCCATCTTACAAAATATAGGTCTGTGTTTAGATCCCTAAATTGGGAAGTTTGGTGTTATTTTTTAATTTTTTTTTTTTGTTGTTGTTCCTTAGCTTCTAATGTCTTCGTGAGCGGACCTAGTGTATAACTAGGTGTCGCGTCCGTTGCTGCTCAACTTCGCTCGTGTAGTGGAAAATTTGATTTTTTTTTTTACAAAATTTGGAAAACGTTGTTACTAAAATAAAAAAAGAACGTTACTACTGAAATTCATTTTTAGATCCGCCACTGAATATGTTGCTAGTTTACCCTTTTCTAAATGAAAGCCGGCCATTCACCATTCCAAAAAAAAAAAAATTAATAAAATAAAACCTTAATACTATGACATAACCAAATGATATCCATGGTACATAAAATAGTTTAAAAAAGCATGTCACATATAATTATGATAACAAAAGAGATTGATATGCATGTTAACTATTAAGCCTAACATACATTACGGCCACTAATCATGACAAAATGCCTACAAGTGCTCCATTAACATGTCTACCACCACTCCACTCGTGCACATTATTATCACCCATCGGCCATCCCTCCACCACCACCTCAGCCGTCTTTTCCGGTGACCGGAAAAGGAAGGTTTCATCAATCCATTAATACTTTATCTTTATCTGATGAAAGTTACTGTAAAGGATGAGTGAAACACATGATGATCGGCGGAACCCTAAATCATATGTTGAAGTACTTTTAAGGTGGACCCATGAGAAAAAGAAAGGTGTAGGTTGATCTGACAAAAGGTAAGATGGACAAGATCCTTGGTCCAGGAGTGACCGGTGAGATATATATAAATCTCTAGACAAAGTTGGCATGTGGCCAGACATTCATTGGATGAGAGAGAGCAGCTTATAAAAAAGAGAATTTTGAATGACAGAAGAATTTTATTTCTGACACCTTCTCCCATGCTCCAATCCTCTGTTCATCAAGATTAGATTTGGGTTTCCATTAAAGTTCGAATCTTAGATGTACATTTTAATGGCTTCCTTTGTTCCTTAATTAGGACATCTAGTGCTAAGTATGTAATGATGTTTTATTTGTTTTTCCTCTCATACCCACCCGAGGAGGGAATACATGATGTGAGTATGAGTGAGTGGGTGAATTTTTAAATGAAATAGAGAGAGGTGAGCAAATTAACTGTCATAACCAATAATCGAACCATAACTGACATAACCAATGATTATGGACTTATAGTTATGAAACTCATTAAATGATCAGCGGTTATGGTTTTAGTTATGAAGCTTTGTCTAACTGATATAACCGAACCGAACTTGTAATGTGTGTGTAATAGATTTTTGTTTTAACCATATTTTTACTAAGATAAAAGTATGTTACTAACCAAATGATCTTAAAAGTTACCTTTCAAAAAAAACTAACCAAATGATCTTGATATAAATGCCATTTATTTTTAGGAAGAATTGAACTTGTAATCAAAGGCTTAAGTAAGTTTTTTTATTGTTGAAAAATATCTTATTAAAAAGTAGGGGTGCAAACGAGCCGAGCCGAGCTCGACCAGGCTCGAGCTTGATTAACTTATAAGAACTCGAGCTCGGCTCGGTTCGAGCTTTGTTTTTAAAGCTCGAGCTCGGCTCGTTGGTAGTTTCTCAAGCTCGAGTTCGGTTGGGGCTCGGCTCGTTTAGTGTTTATTAATTAATATATTAAATTAAATAATATATATAATAGGCTCGATAGCTTGATAAGTCAAAAGCTCGGCTCGGCTCGTTAATTAAACAACTTTAAATGCGAGGTAAGTAGTACAAAATATTAATAAACCTAATATTATACTAAGGTTCTACAAGCTTCATGCTAGGCTCGAGCTCGATAAATAAACGAGCTTTGTTTTAGGCTCAAGCTCGACTTGAGCTTAATAATGCTCGGCTCGTTTCGAGCGTTTTATCAAGCCGATCTCGAGTAGCTCGCGAGTTGCTCAGCTCATTTACAACCCTATTAAAAAGGATCTCACATTAGTGAGTAGCTTAACTAAGAAGTGAAGTGTCTTATTGAAAAAAAAAACATAGTCCAACATGGTAGGTTCCAATTGTTATTTTGTAGATCTATCGGCTTTTAATTTTTGAATTTTAGCAAAAAGTTAGTTTTAGTTGAAGTTTTAGGTTAATAACCGAAATAACCATAACTGAATTCATAACCAACTGAAGTTCGCTATGGTTATGGTTAAGAAATCTCAGAATTGAAACTAGTGTTTATGGTTATAGATAACGGTAAAAACCGAACCAAATCGACACATGCACACACATAATGAAATATTATAATAAAAGACAAAACTGTCTTGTTGTCACCATGAATAAAGCAAGGTGAAGTTTTGCCTTCACACTGTGAACTCCCCAAGGAAAAAGCCACAAGTTCAATTCATTTAGGCTGGTGGGTAAGCAGACGGGGGAAGGGATGACACGTAGGAAAAAGGTGGGACCGGGGGGATGGAGAATGGGACAGGACGGGGCAGGGGGCGGTGTTGGTGTCCAGGACGGGGGAAGGTGATTGGTGGAGGCATTGGTGGGTGATGGTGATTGGTCCGTCCCTAATGTCTCAAGGAGGACGGGAGAGACGGGGGTGTCCGGGACGGGGGTAGCGGGGCGGTGTAGCCTTTGGGACGGGGCATGGTGAGCGTCTGCTCTCCCAACAGCCTTATGTGAAAACTGAAGGTATACTATTCATAACGGATTAAAAATAATAAAACCAAGTAAATTATTAAAAAAAAGTTGTACTACTAGAAAAGATAATTGATCTAGAAAAGAAGTTTATATATGAGTAGCTCGTAGTCCTAACAAATAACTTTTGTTTAAAGCCATTTGATCTTAGATGACAAACTAATTATATTGTATATATGAAAAAACATATTGTATATTATAATAACATATCTAAAAAAACATGTCCATGATATACACAAAAGTGGCTTAACTCAATTATATTGCAGCTTTAGGTCCATTTTGATTGAGATGTGTGAGAGAAAGAAAGATAACCAAATCATGTATCATCCGATTTGGACCCCTTCACATATTTACCATTTTGACCCACCTACAACAACCATGGGCCAACAGATAAAACATAAAAGCTTTACAAAGTTAGTGGAAATACACTTATGTACTTTGACTTGGTCAAACAGGTCAGAAAACTGTTCAAAGTTGTTATTAACATACACAAGTTTGTTAACCAACCTGTTGCACCAACATAACCATGGTCCATCATTCCAACTCATGGGCCAGTTGATACAGTCTAGTATATAAGCTTTACATCCCATTGATAAAAGTTAGTGGGAATACACTTTGACTGAGTCAAACAGGTCAGAACACACAAAAATGTCTTAAAAGCTATTGTGAACACAGAGATGTTTGTTATATGTTTAACCAACTGCTGCACCAACATAACCATAATTGAAGAAATAATCAAGATTCCCAACACACACATGAACTCAGAGTACCTTCCATCAGATACAATAATATTATAATTAGTCTAAAGTTGGCAACTATACACATATCCTACTGTTTATGACCTGTAAATAAATACATATCATTATATAAAGTGTAGTATGACCATCATCATGATAAAAATCATGTAGATGATAAGAATTGCAGATTCCAAACTTGCAAGGCTATAACTATGACATCACAGAACAAAACATAGTGGTGCTCAGATATAACATTCCTATGGCCCATCTAGAGAATTGATGAGACAGTATGAACAATCTTAGAGGGACATGTTGTCACGTGAAGTACTATATATTATAACAAAAGTTTTAATTATGTGATTAAGCTTGTTTAGATCTTAACCACTTAAAATACATTGTTTTTTAATTTTTTTGGAGAAATGGAATGAGAGGGTTGGAGAAACTGAGCTTTCGAGCAACTTGATGGCGATCCACGTGTCAAGTTTTGAAAAACGTATTGATTCGAGCATCTTGTGAATCTTTGTCGTTCTCGACTTTGCTTCAATCAAGGGATTGGGCATCTGTCAGTTTCAAATATGCAATATTTTCTTATCTCAAGTCATAATCACACCTTTAAATGAGGATTATCCACTAACAATATAAAACTAATAGCACTATAAACATATAATAAACTACCAACTTGTGTCTTGCAAGCATAATTATATGCTAATTTATTGTTACAAGCAAGTAGTCCCCATG
Organism: Ambrosia x helenae; assembly: GCA_030844895.1. Classification (NCBI taxonomy): domain Eukaryota; kingdom Viridiplantae; phylum Streptophyta; class Magnoliopsida; order Asterales; family Asteraceae; genus Ambrosia; species Ambrosia x helenae. The sequence continues at coordinate 38,050 of JAUTDX010003527.1, forward strand.
ACTCTTCCACAGTCGCATTCGTCAGTCACCAAAGTGCTCGAGTTGTTAACTTATTATAATAAGTAGGGCCCGCTTGACGTACCTAATCAGTCGACTAAAAAGCAGTGAAATTTCAATCTTTTAGTCTCCTATTGTGGTTATGGTTAAGTGGTGGAGCTTTTACAAGTTGATAGTGACTACAAGTTTGAAAAATATTTAGCTCAATCATCAAATAACAGTCTGGGTTTGAAACAGACATTAGCTGCAAACATGTTCATTGATATTAGCTATCTTCAAACTCATTTGCTCAAAAACAGAACATAAAATAAACCAAGTCTAATCAATAGTGTGCACTTCTGAATTACAATTGAAGGTTGAGCCTAATAAATTTGTTTGGAAGCCAATGAGAATTTATACAAACAAACAAGTCACCTCCATCATTAGAGTTGATATTAATCGATGATGAAACTTCTATCTCCTTCCTGTGCGACTTTTACTACCTCTTGCTCTCTGTAATTAACATGAATAGTATCAGTAACAACGGTAAGAAGATTGCTACACTGATGTAGGTCCATACATGATCTATTTGGATCAATCAATTTAATCAACAAAAACAAAACAGAACGCTTTTAGATGTTTTTGTATAATTCAACACCTAGTATACCATTCACTGTGATTATATTCAAAGAAATACTTGACAAACTTCATTTGTATTATAAAGTTTGTATTGAAACTTCTTGAAATAAGAGCAAAGAAATTGCATTGTTTTAGAAGTTTGACTATATCTATGATGGAAACTATTTTAATAATGATTTCTTTTTATAGCATTTAAAATGTGAGAAAAACGAAACAAGCATTTTAAGTGAAGAGCTTTAATAACATATACTTAATTTAATGTGACTTATAAATGTTTTCAAATAAGTAATAACACTAATTTTATAACAAACAAATACATATATATTTTTTTTATGAAACACAGACAAGTGGGTCAACATTTTTTGGGATGAGTGGGTACGTGCGTAGTTTGGGTGCGGAGGGGAGTGGGGTTAGAGTGAGTGTGGTGTTTCACGTGATGAGGGGGTTAAGAAGTGTCAGTCCTAGTTATTTCCTAATTTTGTGTCATGATATGTCTATTTTGATTAGTTAGGTCATGTGTCAGGCTCAGATCATCAGCCAAGCCACTAACTGATGGGTCAGATGAAACTTAATTTGATTGGGTAATGAGTCAAATCATTAGTCGATCCGATCCCTATCTGGCCCAATTACAGGTCAACATCAAGGAGCACAAACGAAGCAGCTAAGCAGATAACAGGGTGTTGTTTGACAATAAAATCAACTAGCAGTTTAAGATGACCAAGAAAACATTCACTTACAGATAAAGTATTAAAGCTTGCTCCTGATCCTGTTGCAGCCCCTAATCAAATGGAACACATAACCCATTAGTTAATTAAAAACAAACGAAACTCAGCGATCAAGATATGCAGGAACAACCAAACACCTGTTTAGAGAATAATGACTACACATCTGTGGTCATGCGCTAAGCTGATTGTTTAACAATCCTAGAATGCATACATGACCATAGTTGTCAATAGAGAATAGCAAATGACTGCGACAAGCTAACTATACGCTACGTAGCAATAACGATGAAATAGCAGGAGCGGACGATAGCTCCCGCTATTTCATGTTTAGCGATACACTAGAAGAAAATTTTAGAAATACTTATATGTACATTTTCCCCAAAAAAAAAATCTCGCTACCAACCATATAGCAACACATGAGAGCTACGCTGCGGAATTTGCTATAGCCTATAGTAAGCACGATGCTCGCTATTAACAACTATATATATGACATGACAAGAATTTTGCAGCTCATGTCAACTAAGAATCGGCTATTTAATACTTTTATATAATAACGGCAAGTTAAAGAAGTGGTAATGATCATGTGATGTACTATAACAACAATAACAAGCATTTTATTATAAAGATGAGGACCCAAAACGGGTGATATACCTGTACCAAATGGTGTTGAAAACGCTGAAGCACCTGTAGAAGGATTTGTAGAAAATGGTGTTGAAAACGTTGAAGTTCCAGCAGCAGGGGTTGAATTAAATAAGGAAGGTGTCGAAGTGGAGGATGGCCCAAAAATGGATGTCTGAGGAGATGCACCAGATGATTGAAATAAAGGGAATGGAGTTGAGGTGGCCGGAGTTGAAAACAATGTAGATGCTGACGTAGCAGAAAATGGAGAACTAAAAAGTCCAGATCCACCTGTTGCGGCTGGGCAGATGCAGGTGGAGCAGCCGATGTTGCAGGTGTTGCTGAGCTGGCAGCAAGCAAACTACCAGCAGCTTGAGTAGATGGCTGTGAATTTGAAGGCAGATGCAGAGTCGGGTGTACCCTGCGGGCAGCAGCCACTTGTTTGGCAGTTTCTCGCCGGTCAGCCTCGAGAAATGGATCATTCCCATCCCCTCTGCCACGTTGGTCAGCCAAGTATGCTGTTTTCATTGACTCCATATACTGATGAATGCTCTCCACCTGCAAACCATATGTAATGTGAGTGCAAAATATAAAATCTGAATGTCAATTGACAAATTCCCAACGATTCATACCTTTGCAGCCACATAAACAAAGAAGTCATGGACATTTGACATAACTTTGGGAAGAGAATGCAACAATGAAGATTTGGAATCCAAAGCATTCTTGTTAGCTTCTTGAAGAAGTAACTGTTCCAACTCCTCAATCCACTGGCGGCATTCACCAAGATACTTATCAAATCTGGCAACTGTTTGTTGAAAAAACGGAGACGGTTTTCGTGGCATGCCACTATAGAAATCATAAACTGGGACCATGGCTGAAGTTGTAGGTTGAGAAGTTGTAGTCATTGCTGTTGTAGCTCCTGAAGGCTGTGATGATGTTACAGCAGATGTTTTATTTTGGTGAAGAAACTTGGACCGGAGCATCATGAAAGAACGAACAGCAATTTCAGTGTTTCTTAGCATGTCTTTAACAGTAGCAGTAAGGTCATGAAGCAGAACCTTTTGCCTATCCATTGCTGTACTGATTCCGCAAAGTTCCTGTTAAAGTAGAGACAACAAGAATAACAGTTCAAGTAAATGAAAAGTAGTCACAAAAAGAAAAATTAATTTTATAAAGTTCTGTTACTTCTGTAAAAAGTTATAGAAAAGCATCAACCAGCAATCATAGTTTTTTTTGTTTTGAAATAGTTGCCCAGAAACAAATGACATATAGCAGTCATCCGAGCCAAACGTCACTAGCGGTAAAAATATTAGCTGTTGAAGACAGGTCGGATGCAATCGGCAAGTTGGAACTAATTAGGTCAGGTCGAACTATCCTTTCATTTGATTTTAAGGAGAACCTTAGCAATTTGCTTTCTTTCCATGATCCCGTGTTGCTAAGCAATTTCATTTTTGTTCATTTCTTTTAATTTTCATGCATTATGCTCTTTTATTTGATCACGCATTACTAAGGATTAGGACTTAGGAGACATGGAAGTCATGAGTTTGTGGTAGTTTCTTTCTTTCCTACATGTAATCCATATTTTCTTAATGAAGAGGAGTGTGAGTTTATGAATGGATATTTTGTGTTGATTTATCTCTTGAGTGTAAGAGTTAGATTGATATGTATGTATGCTAGTTCAACCATGGCAAAATGGATGGTGTTCTCAGACCCGAGTTCCTAACCGTGGAGGTGTATCTGTATCCTTGGTTGGAAATTCGGTGCCCTGTTGTTCATTTGTGTGGTGTTTCTGTATCACAAACGAGCCTTAGATCTATCCGTTTATACCCGTTTTTATTTGATCTCTATTTTTCTAGCCGTTACCATAACCAATTTCCTATCAGCATGACTACATCTAGTTGCCAGCTATACTATGTTCATCGCTTCCATTAAATGACTGTTCAGAAAATCTTAACGTTAATGCACAGAAACTAACTAACTTCTATTTCTATCCATGGTGATTTGGTTCTAGAGAAGATGACCGTAAAGCAAGTAACTCTATAGGATCTTGATTAATAACATTTAGTAGCAGAACATGCTATTGGCAATAGTGTTTAACTGCATCGTCCCTGCTTATGCATTCTATACCAACAAAAATAGAGATCAATACCTGAACAATATGGCTTGCGTCAAGCTCAAATCCATCATTCGAGACAGAAGAATCATAGAGTCTGCCACATTGATCCAACCGTTGGCTTTCATCTCTATACTCCAGTATTCTCTCCCTGCCCAACAAAAGATAAACTAATATCAATTCCTGACTATATGTCTCTATCCACAGGTAACAATTGAGAACAAACAATCAGAATCTAATCTAATTACATAAAATCTAGGGGGTGCGCCAGTTCAGAACCAGGCCGAACCAACCCCAGACCGAAACCAAACTTAACAGATTATTAAACCCAATGACAGAATAGGTAGTCCTTGTCGGGCTAGACGGGTCGAGTTAAAAAAGAACTTAGAGAAGTTTGCAATGGGCTGCTCCTTATCTACTGCAAGTATCAAAAATCTTAGAACTAATTCCAAATTGTTGCCATTTATCTAACCACAGGTACCAAAACTAAAGAAATCCTGAATCTCCTACCCTCATGTATTCACCTATAAAACATACCCCGACCCTCATGTGTCAGCGCCACCGGCCCACCGCGTTGCTTGCCATCTTCCCTGACGAACCCATAACCTTAAACTGACCACCGCGAACGTTGCCAAACAATTTGAACATTTTGGAACCCTCGAATTGAACCACCGCATATCCCGGAATCTCGCAACCACGATCGCTATTCTTTAATTCAACTTTTGGTTTATAGATTGCTCTCATGTTTCTCTAACTTTCCACCAAACTAGACCAAGGCCGAATAGACCAAGAACTGACCCTACTATAGTAAATTCGGGTTAGTCCGGGTCCAGTCCAGGTCGCATTAAGACGCTCACCCCTACTTAAACTCCTTTTTGCAATGTTTTCTCAATCTACCGACATTTAGCCTAATGAGTTTAAACACAACCAAGAACACTAAATTCACTATGTTTCTTATGTTAAAGCAAGTAACTTTAAAATTCAAGATTCATACCAATATCATACTGTTCCCAATTTCTCTATAATATTCCAATGGGTCAATTCTTTTATCCTAATAAATGCATAACAATATCTTTAAAACAATAATAATAATAATCTTACTCAATTTGGAGAAGAAACTTCTGGGAATCAGGATGGAGGTCAGCCCATTTAGTACCATAACTAGCCGGAGTCTTTTCATTGGTAAAAAGAAATAGTTGATTCTGTTGCTGTAATTGTTGTTGTTGTTGTTGTTGTTGTTGTAACAGCTGTTGTTGCTGTTGCTGTTGTTGTTGTTGTTGTTGAAAGAAAGGGCTGCCGCCACTGGGTTGAAAGGGTGACTGTTGTTGTTGTTGAGGTTGAAAGAGTGAGGTCGTTTGTTGTTGGGGCGTGAATGAGAACGCCATTGTTGTTACAGTGTACACAGAACTTGATTAAACCTTTTTTTATTAAAAAAAAACAAAAAAAACAAGTTTGTTTTAAAAAAGTTAAAACCCTAGATTTGGATTTTGGAAGACGATGATGAGAGGGAAAGTTGTGTGGGAAAATGGATTTTGGGGTCTTTTCTAATGGGCTGTATTACATGTTGGAGCGGCCCAACTGATACACGGATGGTCGGTCCTTGACTCCATGCAGAGATGCACAATCCGGGTTTTTCTTTGAACCTGGAACTGGGCAAGACCCATGTCCCGGTTTTCAATAACCAGGTAGGGTAGGAACCATTTTCAGGTATGTTCGGGTTTTTTTATTGAGTGTTGACCGGTTTGGCGGAGTTTTTTCGAGTTTTGCCCAAAAACCTACCCGGGTTTTGACTGGGTAGAGGTGGAACTGGGTCTAGCGGTTCCAGGTCGGTTCAGTTCCTTTCCCTAAAATTGGGTATGAAACCAGCGCGTGTCAGGTATGGTAGGAAGCGGTTCCTGGCCTGGTCCGAAATCGGGTTTTCTGTGCATCGATCTCTATGTGGAAGTTTGGAGTCTTGATGTGGTATACATAAATTGTAAGTTTGGTTCTTAAAATTTGAAATTACACCATTGCTTCTGACGGTTTGCACTTTATAGCTGTGGCGGTCTCTACCCCTAATGGTCCTCTATTAACTTCGTTAAGTTCATGTAAAATGACCAAACTACTCTCAATATTTAAGATAACAAAAAAAATTAATTAATTAGATTATATTTTGCTTCTTTAACAAGTAGGCCACCATCACACCCTCCACCTAACCCCTTTCGATTTCAACCAACATCATCACTCGTCATCACCATCAGACCATCATTCCCTTTCACACGATGATCGTTTTGCCGCTTTGCACCTCTTTTACAGCCTACGGCTTTCTCAATCTTCATTGTGCACCTCTTTTATGGCATGGTGGGGAAAAGATGGTGACGACCCATATGTTGTAATTAGCGACTTAGTTCCTTTGAGATCATCATTCAAAATTGTTGATTTTCGACGCATCCAATGAAGGCAAATTGATAATCTATTAACTTTTGTCACCCAGCTGTTGACTTCTGCAGCTTATGAATTACACAAATAAATTATGACATATTGTGGATGATAACTTCATGTTTTTAATAACATGTTAGGTTTTTGTTGATGTTCATATGTGATTAAAATTGAGTTGGAAATTAAAGTTTATGATTAAAATTTTGTTATGTTTATATTCTCATAATCATAGTTGATACTTAGATATTGATATTCATACTTTGTTTCAACTTTAGGATATTTTTGGTGTTATGTATTCTTGGTTTTGTTTTGTATCATCTGTCTTTCATGTTTATTAAATGAACTATTATGATTAGGGCTGTAAACGAACCGGACGGACACGGACGGAGCTTGTCCGTGTTCGTTTGTTAAGCTTTAAATCTGTTCATGAACTGTTCGTGAACAATTTTCGAACATAAAATTTTGTCCGTGTTCGTGTTCGTTTGTAATTTGGTTGTTCACGAACTGTTCGTGAACATTGTCTACGAACACAAACGAACACTAATGGACACAAACGGACACAAACGAACACGAACGGAAGTTTGACTAGAAAATATAGATAAAACATTGTTAATGGACACAAATGAACACAAACGGACGAACGAATATAAAATTTAAAACATTGTTATTGTAAATTTCTTTATACATATATATATATATATATATATAGGGGACGGTTATTCTACAAAGTAATGAAAACGTGCGAAGTGTGCGAAGTCACGTAACATACAAAATTACGTAACATAGACAGAATCACTACTAGTTCATAACTAAAATCACGTAACATATAGTGTCATTACGTAATTACGTACCATAAGACAGAATCATTCAAAACTTTACATAAAAAATTTTCATACCCTTAAAAAAACGTAACATGCAAAATTACGTAACATAGACAGAATCACTACTAGTTCATACCTAAAATTACGTAACAAAATTACGTACCATAAACAGAATCACTAGTAGTTCATAACTATAAAAAAATCACATATACAAAATTACGTAACTTTTGGTAATGGACTATATGTTACGTGATTTTAGTTATGGAACTAGTAGGTATTCTGTCCATGTTACGTAATTTTGTATGTTACGTGACTTCGCACACTTCGCACGTTTTCATTACTTTGTATTTGAACCTGTCCCTATATATATATATATATATATATATATATATATAATATTAAAATTTTAAATATAAAATTTAAAAACCAAATGAACACAAACGAACAAGTATAAACGGACATAAACGAACACAAACGAACACGTTACCGAACGTTCACGGACATAAACGAACAAACGCGACCTATGTTCATGTTCGTTCGTTTAACTTAACGAACGAAATTTCTTGTTCGTGTTCGTTCATTTGTTAAACGAACGAACACAAACGGACTTCCCGCCGAACGGTTCATGAACTGTTCGCTGAAAGTTCGGTTCGTTTACAGCCATTTATGATTCTACTTACAATTGATTCTTTTTTTATATAATCACAATTCAGGATCCATTAACATTTACATAAATGTCATATTAAGGAAATAAGGAAATCAATGTACCGTGAAAGCCAATTGAGTAAAGTACTCCTTTGTGTCTTTGATTCATTTTTCTCGCACCAGCAAAAATGATGTTACGATTTTTTACCATGGTCTCTCTTATGCTCAAACCTGAAAAGTGATTAGGTAAGTCATTTACTTCTATTTTTTGCACAAATTCAAATATAGCAAACACATCAGGTTGAAAGCAAACTAACAAACTTTTTTCTTTTAGCTAAAAGGGTCTCAAATTTAAAATTTTCTTTAAGCCCCAATGGTCGAGTCGGCCTAATGTAATCACGTAACACATCAACTTTTTAAATTTTTTTAAAAAAATAGCAATACTATATTCAAATTAAAGAGAATAAAATGCTCGTTTTTATGATGTAATTCTTTTTTTTAAATACTAAGGTATGAAAAATTGTGGTTGTTTAAAAATCGTGAGGTTAATTGCTTTAAAACAAGGGGGAAATGTAACTATTATTTAAATAAGCAAAATTTGATTAGAGTTGAGGGAATTAAAGTGTAATTAAGATGAGATATTAAAGTGTAAAAGTGTTTGAATGACTATTTAGCCCATTTTAAAGTTGTACATTGTTGATTGTTCTGTTCATTAACAATAAAAAGAGTGAATAGCCAAAATCGGTCCCTGAGGTTTGTACACTTTCGCTCCAAAAAAGTTTTTTTTCTCAATTGGACCACTGAAGTTTTAAAATCATTGTCAGATCCATCCATTTCTCAAACCCTGTTAAAAACTAACATTAACTATGGGGCATTTTTGCCATTTTACATAATATAAGATTTGAATGAGAATTAGGTGAACTTTCTTGTCTTCTTGTTCATATTAGTTTCTTTAACTATTTTGATTGTCAATCTCGATTTGTACCAAGCATTTGGGTTTGCAGTAGTTTATTCAAGTGTTATAGGGTGGAGGTGTTGCTGCGACGGTGGTTGTTTTGTGGTGGAGATGGTGCGGTAGCGGTTGTTATTATTTTTAGGTGGTGCGAGTAGTTTATTCAACCGGTCTTTCAATGTAGGTAAACTCGTAACAATCCTAATACCACTCACCTCATTAACCTTCCATATCCGAATCCTATGATCGTGAAGACCACTTACAAAAATATCATCCTTCATCAGATAAGGCATCGGGGTCATGATGTGCCCAACGGTGGATATGGTTGTTTTATGAGACGCTGTAGAGGTGGTTTCCGGAGATGTTTTGAGAGAGGATGTGGGAGGAGTTGGGGTTATTATGCATAAGCAGTGGTGGTGGAGGTTGGTTTGTGGTGGCATTAGGGTGGTGATTGATGATAGGAGGCTTGATCTAGAGGAGAAATAGGAGTTTAAGATTGTGATTAAGTTTCTGACCATGGTTTTAAATAATGGTGAAGGTTGGGTTATAAAGGTGGGGAGTGGCAAGTGAAAAGTTCAGAGATTTTTTTTAATCCATCCATACGCACAACACCAATTACATCACGTATAGTCATGCACTTATCTATTTATGCCTATTGATCGATTTTTTCCCCTCAGTTAATGCTAAAATGAGAAATGGAAAACAAAAAAAGAGAAAAAAAATATGTAAAATTACAAAATACCCCTCACTTAATGTTAGTTTTTAACACGATTAGATAAATGGATGGATCTTGCAATCTTTGAAAAACCTCAGTGGTTCAATTTAGAAAAAAAAAACTTTTTTAGATGGATCTGACAAAAGTGTGCAAACCTCAATGACGATTTTGACAATTCACTCTAATAAAAAGTTCTTAACTTTTAGTAATTTTAAAATACCATTGTCTCATGCATTGTATTCCCTCCGTCCCAATTTAAATGTCCCATGTTAAAAAACACACATTTTAAGAAATCTTTTGTTTGTATGTGATAAAATGACAATAATATCCTCAAAAGTGGTGATTGTGTTTTGTCTTTTATGGGCAAAACTGGAAATTACATTTCTATTTTTGGAAAGGGACATTTAATTTGGGACAAACAAAAAAGGAAAGAAGGACATTTAAATTGGGACGGATAGAGTATATATTATAGATAACTGTATGTGTTAACACTTTTTTATTATTTTCATAGAATCATTGAGGTTAAAGTTAAAAAAAGACTAGGGCCAGTCAAATAATTTATGTGGGGGTCGCTTGATCTCAGTAAGTTGTTACTCGATCTGGCCATACTTAACATATTTGTTAATTATAAGTCGTTTGCTTAAAAAATAAATCATGAAAAAAAAACAGTATGCTCTATCTACTTTCACTAAAGGTGCATTCCAAAACACAGAAGTCAATCCCTATATTTTGAACTATTTATGCATGTGTGGTGGTTCTATGTAATATTCATAACCTTTTAGTTACAGTAAAACATCATCATATCACAAAGGTAAGTGATTGACTGATTTTATCCATGGCGGGGCCTTATGCACTATGTGTGATGTGAAACTTCATCAGCAAATGTCACTCACATGATAAGTGGTGCTTTTTGTTTTTGTTTACATGAGAAGCTCGTAAGTTGACTGTGGATGTTTGTTTGTATGGGGCATCACTACACAAGGTGACTCTTAATTTATTGTCGATTTCTTAAGTCTTGTTCTAAGTTATTAGACCTTGATATTAGTGGTATGGTATGCTTATCTATTATGAAGTCAACTAGCCATTGGCCGGATTAAGGAAGTTCATGTCAAAGGTTTTAGGCGAGATATCCACAAGTCATTCTAGTGTTGAACCAAACAAATATATATATGTCAGAAAATAAACTTTGTTTGTTTTAAAGAACACAAACAAACACACAAACTTTTATTCAAAACAAGATCAAACTAAACGTTTACAAAAAACAAGATCAAACTCAAAATAACAATACAGACTCAAAACCTTAACCAGATCTATGACTCACTCACAGATCATAAAGAGATGATCTGAACACAATACAGACTCTTCAACTTGACCTAGAAACTATCAAGACCAACTACGAAGAAAGAACACTACCAGAGATCTTGAGAACAGATCTCTGGATAAACCCTAGATGAACGATCTGGGTAACAAAGAGACTAACTCTCTCTGGAACTCTCTAGAGACAATAAAACGAATAAAAGAGATTAACCCTAAAATAGAAGATATTATGCTCTATTTATAATAACGAGATTAGGGTTATAATCTGTCGAAACCAACTGGTTGGTTGGGCTATGACTGAGTTAAACGAATGTCATGGCCCAAATAAAGTCTTCAGCCCAAAACGTAATCTCCAGTCCATAAGCAATCAGCTACCAGCCCAGCTACAAATAAGCCCAATCATCCACACTGCTTCACTCCACATTCCAGCCCATCAACAGCTCAATTATAAACATGAAACACAAACATTAAAACAAAGTGTGTAAGTAATTGAATTGAAGAAAATACATGTTCAATATAATGACTCATATTGACCCATATTTTAACACCCCCCCCTCAATTCAATTACCAAACTCATCAAACAGGTTAAGTGATTTACATACCTGTGCATGTTGACTTACTTGTAAACCTTTGGTAAAGACATCAGCTAATTGTGATCTGGACTCAATAGATTGTAGACTGATAATACCATTTGAAACCTTTTCTCTAAGGAAAAACAAATCAATTTCAAAATGTTTAACCCTGTCATGAAACACAGGATTTTCTGCTATTGCCAAAGCAGAACTACTATCACAGTATAACTGAATTGGTAAATTAACAACAACCCCCAATTCTTCTAATACATTTTTTAGCCACATTACTTCACAAGTACCAGCACACATAGCCCTATACTCTGCTTCAGCAGAGGACCTAGAGATAGTACTTTGTTTCTTGCTTTTCCAAGAAACCAAAGAACTACCCAAAAACACACAAAAACCAGTTATGGATTTCCTGGTTTCCAGGCATTTAGCCCAGTCAGAATCAGTGTAAAGTTTTAACTGAAAATTATCAGATTTAGTAAACAACACTCCTAGACCAGGTGAATTCTTTAGATACTTTAACAACCTTAAGCCTATTTTAAACAAAGCCTTAGTTGGTTTGTGCATATACTGACTAAGGAAATGAACAGAATAAGAGATATCAGGTCTTGTATGTGAAAGATATATTAATTTTCCAACTAATTTTTGATAACTAGTAATATCAGATAAAACTGTTTTATCTTGATTATAGAGTTTCATCAAAATATAATTAGGTTCAACTGGTGTATTCACTGGTTTACAACCTGTGAGTCCATATTCAGCTAGAAGATCTAAACAATACTTTCTTTGTGACAAACATAACCCTTTACTGGTTTTTATCACTTCAATACCTAGAAAGTACTTTAATTCTCCTAAATCTTTTATCATGAACCTTGTTTTCAACAAACTCTTAACCTTTAAAACTTCACTATCATCATTACCAGTTATTACTATATCATCCACATATACAAGTAAAGCAATAAACACATTTTTATTCTTTTTTACAAATAAAGAGTGATCACATTTACTTTTTTCAAAACCTATCTCAATTAAAGTTGTAACTAATTTTTCATTCCACATCCTAGGGGCTTGTTTAAGCCCATATAATGATTTATTTAGTTTACAGACTTTATTTTGTATACTAGAATCATATCCATCAGGTAAACACATATACACCTCTTCATGCAATTCACCATATAAAAAAGCATTATTTATATCTAACTGATATAAATTCCAGTCATTTTGAACAGCCAGAGCTAAAACACACCTAACAGTTACCATTTTTACAACAGGTGAAAATGTTTCAAAGAAATCTATACCTTCCTTTTGATTAAATCCCTTAGCTACAAGTCTAGCCTTATATCTATCTATTTCCCCATTTGACTTGTATTTAATTTTATATACCCATTTACAACCAATAGGTTTTCTACCTATAGGTAAGTCTACTATGTCCCAGGTATGGTTCCTATGCAAAGCTTCTAGTTCATTATTCATAGCTGTTACCCAGTTTGTATCATTAACAGCTTCATAAAAATGTTTTGGTTCAGTGTTTTTATTCAAAACAGATGCAAAACAGTAATTTTCTGGTGAAAGCTTTGAGTAATTTACTACTTTTTCTAAACCATACTTAACCTTCCCCTCTATTATGAAATCATTTAACTTTGTTGGGAAGGTGACATTCCTAGTAGACCTTCTAAGGGCTGAACTGGGTTCCAACCTTTCAGTATTTTCTCCCTCAGAAACAACATCCTTTTCACTGTCTAAGTCATCCTCAACCCTACCAGTACTAGTTCCTACATTATCTGGTTGCTGCAAATCAGCCATCCTATGACTAATATTAGGTCCTACTACTGGTTGTTGAGACCCATGACCAGACTCCTTTCCTTGTGTATGTTCATCATTGGGAGGAGTTGGCCCATTTTCAGAACTTAGATTGTCTTCATTTTGATCAAAAAAGTTACTATTTGTTATTGTGTTATCACTAACACAATCTTGTTCAGAAAAGAATTGTTTATCATTAAAAGGAAAAACATTTTCAAAAAATTTAACATCTCTTGAAAATAAAATTTGTCTTTTATCAAGACTCCATAGTTTATAACCCTTTTTTTCATTTGAATAACCTAGCAACACACACTTTTCAGCATGACTACTAAGTTTATCACTATTGTTTAAAACAGTACTAAAACAAAGACAACCTATAACCCTTAAATGACTCAACTCAGGTTTGAAGCCATACACAAGTTCATATGGAGATTTACCTTTTAAAACAGAAGAAGGGGTCCTGTTTATTAAATAAGATGCAGTTAGAATACACTCAGACCAAAACCTCAGAGGTAATTTACTCTGAAACAGCAATGCCCTAGCTACATTAAGTAGGTGCCTATGTTTTCTTTCTACTATACCATTCTGTTGTGGTGTATGAACACATGAGGTTTGATGTAATATCCCATTATCATGACAAAATCTATTCATCTGATGATTTATAAACTCAGAACCATTATCACTTCTAAAAATCTTTATAGACTTTTTAAACTGATTTTTAATTATATTAAAGAAATGTTCCAGATTATAAAACACCTCATCCTTAAACTTCATGAGATATACCCACACAGACCTAGTATAATCATCTACTACTGTCAGAAAGAATCTATAGCCTTCCCTACTCTTTACTTTATAAGGGCCCCCAAACATCTAAGTGTACTAATTCACCCATTTCTTTTGTTCTATGGTCACTGATAGGGAAAGGCTCCCTATGCTGTTTTGCCCTATGACATACCTCACAGGGCTCAACATCTTTATTTCTTTTAAAGTTTAATGTGTTTTGTAAAACATTTAAAACAGGTTTCTGAAGGGTGTCCTAACCTAGCATGCCAAGTTTCATAGTCACAAACAGAAACTACACACCTCAACAGTCACAGAAGAGTTTCCACAGAAATACAACCCATCATGTTGACTACCAGTCACCAGAACACTCTTTGTTACAGAATCCTGAATATAACAATGATTTTCATCAAAACACACAGTCATCTTACAATCTCTAGCTAACTTATACACAGAGATCAAATTTACACAATAACTAGGTACCACAAAAACATCATACAAGATTACTTTGTCACTTAGTTTAATATTCCCAATCTTGGTTACAACAGCACTTGTACCATTAGGGTGTCTAACTTTAATATTGAATTCAGACACATCAATTACATTTATTAGACCATCATCAGTCATAACCATATGCTGATTAGCCCCTGAGTCTAATATCCAACCCATTTCTTTTAAAAGACCAACAAGAGTATTAAAACAGAACACTCTTTTCAAATAATCACAGTTTGTACTACTAGTATTAACAAAACTATTAGAACAAAAAGGTATAACTGTCCCACCTGAAAAGTTACTACTTTGTGGAACATCAACAGCAGGTCCATTAATCAGTTTTAACAACTTCGAGACCTGTTCACTAGTTAAAGAGTTTAAAGCCATAGAAGGAACATTATCATCATTTAATGTGCTACTATTCACCTTAACATTTTTCCCTGTACCATTTTTAGATTTCATCCATGGAGGATAACCAACAATTTCATAACACTTCTCAATAGTATGTCCAACCTTGTTACAATGAGAACATTTCAAATTTGGATTTAAAGTTCTACCAGATTTCTTTTTATTTTCAAAAGACTGTCCAGTTTTAACAAAAAACCCTACATTGTTATTATTATTACTTTTAGACACATTAGCATTCCTATGTGACTCTTCTCTTGATACAACAGAAAAGGCCTCTTTTACAGTAGGAATAGGATCTCTTGTTAACAAGGTTGTTCTAACAGACTGATACACACTATCAAGACCCATTAGAAATTGCATTAACTTGATCATACAACTAAAGTCATTAAACTGCTTAGATGCATTACAAGTACAATTAGGCAATTGTAAAATTTCATCCAGATGTTTCCACATACCATTTAACCTATGATAATATTCAGAGACAGATAAACCATTTTGTGTAAAAGAATTAATTTTCTGATATAACTCAAACACCACAGATCCATCTATTTTATCATAAGTTTCTTTTAGTTCTTTCCACACATCAGATGCTAACTTAGAATAGACCTGACCTAGATATAACTCTTCTGATATTGAATTAAGAATCCATGTTAACACAACTGAGTTACACCTTTCCCATTGTCTACTTAACACATCATTATCAACAGGTTTAACACATGTTCCATCCACAAATCCTGTTTTAATTTTTAACTCTCAAAGCCAACATCATAGCATTTGCCCAGACTGTATAATTATCAGTACCCTTCAATTTAATACTAACAACAGTCAAAGCAGTGGAATCACTAGCATGTAAGTATAATGGATCACCAGCATCAATTTTACTAACTAAAGTTGTATTATCATCACCATTATTATTATTGTTATTATTATTATTATTATTACCACCACCTCCTACATTAACTACACCTTGATCATCCATATTAACAACCAATCAGTAATTAAACACACA
Organism: Ambrosia x helenae; assembly: GCA_030844895.1. Classification (NCBI taxonomy): domain Eukaryota; kingdom Viridiplantae; phylum Streptophyta; class Magnoliopsida; order Asterales; family Asteraceae; genus Ambrosia; species Ambrosia x helenae. Next base: position 54,053 of record JAUTDX010003527.1, read on the forward strand.
GAAGCACACAATAGCAGCAATAACTAACAACACAATAATAACACCAAACACAGATTATTCTACCACAGATGAATAAAGAAAACAAAAAACGATGACAAGAAAACAAAACAAGGCGAAGCTACACCAGTGTTCCAGATAGCAGGTTCGTCACTCAAGGTGCCTGCCCAGGTCTTAGTGTAGGAGCCTCCTAGACCTAGACTCTACAATAACAAAACCAAGAAATAACTAGAACAATCTCACCGAGAGGGGTTCCCAAGTTAGGGTTCTCCTAAACTCACAGTCTGTCCTTCACTTAGGGTACAGTACTGTGAGTTGCAATTGAAGCTGTTTATTACTCCAATCCAAGCACTCCTTCCTAGCTTGGCTTCTTGAGAACGTCCAGGTCAGAATCCGTCTTCAATCAACCAACAAGAACGCAAAACAGTAGACCAAATCTATTGACCAGATCAGATCTACTATTTTTCTACACAAGAAGGACCAGATCTAAACCCTAAATACCAGATCTAGATCTACAACCAACAAGAAGATCTGAACTCACAGATCTACCCTAACAGACACGAAACACAGCGGAATAATAGAAACCAAAACGTTTCAACAAGACTCTCACAGAACCAGAGCTAAAGCTCTGATACCATGTCAGAAAATAAACTTTGTTTGTTTTAAAGAACACAAACAAACACACAAACTTTTATTCAAAACAAGATCAAACTAAACGTTTACAAAAAACAAGATCAAACTCAAAATAACAATACAGACTCAAAACCTTAACCAGATCTATGACTCACTCACAGATCATAAAGAGATGATCTGAACACAATACAGACTCTTCAACTTGACCTAGAAACTATCAAGACCAACTACGAAGAAAGAACACTACCAGAGATCTTGAGAACAGATCTCTGGATAAACCCTAGATGAACGATCTGGGTAACAAAGAGACTAACTCTCTCTGGAACTCTCTAGAGACAATAAAACGAATAAAAGAGATTAACCCTAAAATAGAAGATATTATGCTCTATTTATAATAACGAGATTAGGGTTATAATCTGTCGAAACCAACTGGTTGGTTGGGCTATGACTGAGTTAAACGAATGTCATGGCCCAAATAAAGTCTTCAGCCCAAAACGTAATCTCCAGTCCATAAGCAATCAGCTACCAGCCCAGCTACAAATAAGCCCAATCATCCACACTGCTTCACTCCACATTCCAGCCCATCAACAGCTCAATTATAAACATGAAACACAAACATTAAAACAAAGTGTGTAAGTAATTGAATTGAAGAAAATACATGTTCAATATAATGACTCATATTGACCCATATTTTAACAATATATGCCATTGTTTGGCATTAGAAAATCAGTGGAATATCAAGCAGTTAGGCTATATGGTGTGCTCACACCCTACTCCATCATCATTGTCCTTCACATCATCGCTACATCACTCCATCCTTCACGACTACCACCATCATCTTCTACTATAGTATGGTCACACTCTTCCACTACTCTCCATAACATTCCAACATTTGAAAGCATGTGGCTCGTGACAAACCTCACGGTTGCCACGCCGTGAGGGTGTGGGGGCAGTGTTGACGTGAGGCCACGCCCTTCACGTGCCACTCACGTTCCCCGTATCACATAGTCTTATGCCCTCGTGTAATGGCGAATTTAGAGATTTTTTATAGGTGTCACCATGTTTCAATATCGATCGGGTTAATGAGCCACTAAATAGTGTACACTGTAGGATCAAGAAAAACAGACGATTACAATCACATAACAACAATAATCATTTAAACAATTATATGAGGGGGAAGGGCGCCACCCGTAAACCTCACAGGTACCCTAAATAGTGTACACTGTCCAATACTACTCAGAATTTAATATTTGTCAAGAGTCTTAAATAAAGACTATTTTAACTTGTAATGATCCCACAAACCAACCAATAAAATGATGACATATGGGTGAAAAATGCTACTAGACGCTTGAGTTTTGTGGAGTCTTTACCATAGACGCGTCTATAGTTGGCAAGAGTCTTAGTGATGTATAGAAAGGTATTTAGTTCAAATGAAAAGTCTTAAAAACGTACGGACGCGTCTATAGTTGTCTAGAGTCTTAGTGTTTTACGGAAGAGTCTTTGATTTGTACGCAAAGCCTTAAAGACTCTTCAGGCTTGGCGTCTAGGGTAAAGACTCTACAAAACTCAAGTGTCTAGTACCCTTTTTTCATCGACGTGTCATCATTTTATTGGTTGGTTTGTAGGACCATTACAGGTTAAAGAGTCTTTATTTAAGACTCTTGGGACAAATGTTAGATTCTAAGTATTGTTTAAATAGTGTGAAGTCTCTAAATTTAATACCTTTCATGTGTTTATTTTTGTAATTATAATGTGGTCAATGTTTAGTCTTGTGATTTTCTCTTAGTACTTTTGTGCTAAATTGTGATAGAAAATTATTTATAAGGTGAAATGTTTGTTATCACTTTTAAGTTTGAACATAATAAAATGTACAAAAAATTGCCATTGCCATACGTGCCACACCAAAACCTATTAATAATATATCAGCATGTTCAGCAGTTCATGATGACATAACACAAAGAAAAAAAAAACATAGAAACCACCAAAGGTCAAAAGTTGTAGCTGCCAGTATGAATTCAACTATGAAATGACTTGAGAAACCGTTAAAAATGATCTAAATGGAATTCATAGAGGTGGGACTGTGGAAGAACATAATTAGCAGTTTATATTTATTAGAAATTTAAATTCCTGATGAAGTAAATAAATAAAATTTCTGTAATGTTTAGAAATTGGAAGTTGTAATCATTTACTATTATAGGAAAAATTACAGAATTCGTCCTTTAAGTTTACCCTCGTTTTTTAGTGGATATCCTTTCGCGTTTCAGTTGCTGAGATTCATCCTTAACGATCTAAAATGTTACACCTACTGTCCTAAGGCACTAACTTAGTTAAGTTTTAACGTTAAATCAGATCACGTGCCTGGCACGTGAGGGTAAATTGGTCTTTTCATCTCCCCAAATCATCTTCCACCTATAAATGCATACGAATTAGGGGAAATTGATCAGATCATCTAGGGTTCTTCAAGAAACCCAAATTAGGGCAAGCACTTCAATCGATCATGGACCGTGTGTACATCCATTGTGGAAAACCAACAATTGTACGTACATCGTGGACAAGTAGGAACCCAGGTCGACAGTTTTATGCTTGTCCTGACCAGGTACGTTATACACTCAAGTTTCTAAATTTCATTACAAAATGTTGCATCTGATGGATTTGTTTCTGTCAAATTAGCTATCACTATGTGGATTTATTAGATGGTGTGATCAATTGAAGTGCCAAAGGTGTACAAACAACATACCAGGTCTGTTAAAAGCCAAGAACAACCTTGAAGTTTATAATGATCACCTTGTAGTTGCAAATGGCCAGCTTGAAGACAAGGTCAAAGCTTTGAAAGGTCAAGGAAGCAAATGGAAAAGGATGTTGATTCGTAGTTGGTTAGGTTTCTTGTTGTATATAATATTGTATTCTTAATGATAGTGCATATAATGCACCTGTTAGGACCTAGTAAGAAATGGTTAATGATAATGAAAGTGCTTATAATGCACATATTGAATGTTCACCCAAATTGACCCATTTAACAATGTGCATATTGAATGTTCACCCAAATTGACCTATTTGACATATTGTAACCAAACCAATAAACTGTGTGTAAACCAATAACAACATGTAACCCAAATTGACCCATTTAACAATGTGCATATTGAATGTTCACCCAAATTGACCCATTTGACAGATTGTTACCAAACCAATAAACTGTGTGTAACCCATAACAACATGTAACCCAAATTGACCCATTTAACAATGTGCATATTGAATGTGTAACCAATAACAACATGTAACCCAAATTGACCCATTTAACTGTGATTAACAATAAACTGTAATTAACAAACTGTAATTCACCCAAATTGACCTATTTAACAACCTGTAATACACTGCAACATTTAATAAACATCTACACATAACCCATCAACCAAAATTGCAACATTTATAGTTGCATTAAGTACATGTACATAAACTGCATAAACTGCATGTTCAACATAGCCTAAGCATTACTATTTGTTCAACAGACATAAACATAAGTTAATAATGTTCCCAAAATACATGTTCAACAAACATAAACATCCTAACCCTTGCTATCTTGAACCTTGTAAGTGGTACCCTTGTTGCTATTCTTCTTTCTTCCCTTCATAAGTAAATTGTGAAGAAGATGATGATCGAAAAAGTTGAAGGATGATTGTGATTGTGTCTGACAATATGAAGGGTTTTATAGATGAAAAGGGGGGGTGTTTTGGGGAGATGAAAAGACCAATTTACCCTCACGTGCCAGGCACGTGATCTGATTTAACGTTAAAACTTAACTGAGTTAGTGCCTTAGGACAGTGGGTGTAACATTTCAGGTCGTTAAGGATGAATCCCAGCAACTGAAACGCGAAAGGTATCCACTGAAAAACGAGGAAAACTTAAAGGACGAATTATGTAATTTTTCCTTTATTATAATTTTTTTAACGCCTAATTTCTTACACCCAATTTTCTTTACACATTTTTACACCCTTATACACCTTTTTTTTGCACACCCTTAAAGTTGAACTTCCAACCTCACTTAAGAGAGGATTTCCTCTTTAACCACTAGCCTATAACCTAAGTGGCCTAGTGGATTGTATTTCTGGCAAGTTAAACTATTTGGATTTCACCAAACAACCAAATGACTAATAATATAACTTAACCGTACAAAAATTAAAGATAAATTGTAAAACCTATAATCACTCGCTTATTAGGTTTATTTTTATTTTATTCAAATTCATGTTTGTTTCACGGACCAAACAGAAGGAAACATTTCAAGAATTTTTCATTATTTCCCACATGACATTTTAGAAATATAACGTGGTTTATTTTTAATAGACAATAATATACAGTTAATATGATTGCCATGTATTTATAGTAAAGATGTATGTCTTCAATGTATTTCCATATTATTGTATCTTGATGTAATTATAACCCAATTTCAATCCAAAATTAAAACGTTTTAATGTGATAACGGTAAGGAATATGTCAACACCGCATTTAGAAATTTCTTTGACAAACATGGCATCCTTTTCCGTTTATCATGCCCCTACACCTCTTCCCAAAATGGGAAAGCTGAGCGCAAAATACGCTCCATTAACAACATTACCCCACTTTACTTTCTCAATCTCACCTTCCCCTTAATCTTTGGCCTCATGCCATTGAAAACCGCCACATACCTACACAACATCATCCCCTCCAAAGTCCACAAATACCATACCCCAACCCGCCTTCTCTATAACCAAATACCAACTTATGACCACCTTCGAGTTTTTGGGTGCCTATGCTATCCACTAATTCCCTCCACCACCATCAACAAGCTTCAACATCGATCCTACCCATGCGTTTTCCTTGGTTATCCCACATCCCATCGTGGTACAAATGTCTTGACATAAAAACCAAACAACTAACCATCTCTCGTCATGTACTCTTTGACGAAGCATCCTTCCCATTTCAACACCTACACCACATATCACCCACCACCGATTACGACTTTCTCACCAACAATTTTTCCCCCTCACTTATGGTCCCACACAGCCTACACACCCTCCTCTCCTAAACCAGCTACTCACCCTCCGGACCCCACACCATCCACTGTCCCTCCGCCCAGCTCTCCCTCACACACCCACTCGGCCCAAAGCCCATCCTCCCCTTCGGCCCACTCTCACCCCAACCCACCCACAGCCCACTCACCCAACTCGCCCTCAGCCCCCTCACCAAACCACACGGCCCATCCCACAAACCAAACAGCCCACACCCAATCTCCCCTCATCCCATAATACCGACCCCCCACCCCCCTCGGTCCGACCCAAGCATCACACTCCATGCGCACCCCGTGCCATGGATGGGATATTTAAGCCCAAACAACCATTTAACCTCTCTGCCACCACCCTTGTCCCACTCCCGAAATCACCAACACTGGCCTTGTCCTCACCGGAATGGCGTAATGCCATGACCAATGAGTTTCATGCTCTTATTAAGAATAACACTTGGGAGTTAGTCCCGAAAGTACCCGCATGAACATTATACGATGCATGTGGCTCTTTAAGCACAAATTTAAGTCTGATGGTACTCTTGAGCGGTACAAGGCCCGTTTAGTTTGTGATGGCCGGTCCCAACAGGTCGGGATAGACTGTGGCGAAACATTTAGTCCGGTAGTTAAACCCGCTAACCATTCGGGAACTGTTCTTTCTATTGCTTTATCTAACTCTTGGCAGGTACATCAACTGGACGTCACGAATGCCTTTCTTCACGGCAACTTGACTGAGACGGTTTACATGCATCAACCCATGGGGTTCCGCAACACGCAATTTCCTGATCATGTGTGTCGCTTAAAGCGGTCCTTAACGGGCTCAAGCAGGCCCCCCGGGCGTGGTACCAACGGTTCACAGACTATGTACTCTCCTTGGGGTTTCGCCACAGTGGCTGTGATGCGTCTCTCTTTATTTTTAATGACCAAGGCAACACCGCGTTTCTCTCATTATACGTGGATGACATCATCTTGGTCACTTCCCTCTTCGGCACTTCGTGAGCAGCTTATGGCTCATCTTTCTAATGAATTTGCCATGAAAGACCTAGGCCCGTTGAGTTTCTTTCTTGGCATCGTCCGTCACCAGGGAACGGGACAACATGTTCCTATCGCAACAAACCTATGCCACTGATATAATTGAACGTGCAGTATGTCCTCCTGCAAGCCATTGCCACACCAGTTGACACAGCATCTAAACTCTCCTCTCAGGCTGGCGACCTATTTGATAACCCCACGCTCTATAGAAGCCTGGCTGGGGCTCTTCAGTACCTCACTTTCACTCGGCCTGACATCAGCTATGCAGTACAGCAGGTTTGCATGCATATCATGCTCCTAGGACAGGCCACTGGGATGCTCTCAAACGCATCATCCGCTATATACAGGGTACGTCTCATTTGGTCTTACATTAAGCGTCTCACAAGCATCCTCAGCTAATAGCATACTCTGACGCGGACTGGGCCGGCTGCCCGGATACCAGACGGTCCACAAGCGGGTATTTGTGTCTACTATGGAGACAACTTGATCTCTTGGTCTTCTAAACGCCAGCCAACCGTCCTCTCGCTCCAGTGCTGAAGCAGAATAAACCGCGGTGTTGCCAACGTAGTGGCTGAAATCTGCTGGCTTTCGCAACCTCTGCTGGAACTTCACAGACCTCACGCTAAAGCCACATTGGTCTACTGTGACAACGTCAGTGCAATCTACCTCTCAGGGAATCCATTGCAACATCAACGCACTAAACACATTGAGCTCGACATCCATTTTGTCAGGAACAGGTCCAGCGTGGTCAAGTTCGTATTCTACACGTTCCCACTCGCTATCAAAGTGCCGACATCTTCACAAAGGGTCTCCCACGTGTGCTGTTTGAGGATTTTCGGTCCAGTCTAAGCTTACGGTCTCCTCCGCTTCGACTGCGGGGGGAGTAATAGACAATAATATACAGTTAATATGATTGCCATGTATTTATAGTAAAGATGTATGTCTTCAATGTAATTTCCATATTATTGTATCTTGATGTAATTATAAATCAAAGGTAATGAGAAGAGAGATCTCAAGGATCACATTAAACTTCTATCAATTTTTTACGCTGACCTGAAATGTAAGACAAAT
>JAUTDX010003528.1:0-29386 GCA_030844895.1 Ambrosia x helenae
GAATATTTTTCGGATTTAATTAATATTCTAAGTAACTTGACATGATTTCTATCTATTTTTACTAATGAGTGTTAATATAACTCTTAACAACTTATACCGAGGAGATTGACACAAAAGTGATTTGTATAAACTGGTTACTTTTGCGATTCAATTAACCTTTTTGAGACCTTTATCAATATATCCAACATAATATTAACATGCAATACCAAAACAAAACAATCAAGTACCATGGTTAGTATTTTTTGTTGACGTAGTCATTTTTGCTAATGTGGCATGATGACGTCACCATGCCACATCACCAAAAAATAGCTACGTCACCATGCCACCTCAGCCAAAATGGCCACATCACCATGCCACAACAGCAAAAATGGCCCTTCAGCAAAAAAAAACTAACCATGGTTAGTCCAAGGATGACACAAGCCAAGAAGTTGAAAGTACAGTGTGGTGGTGAGCAATTTTGTAATTTAGTGTGTCAGCGGCTAATAGTCAATAATTTAGGGTGTTAAAATCCATTTTCCCTTTCTAATAAGAACAATTTTATATGCAACAATGTGAAGAATCAGCAAATTAGTGTCAAGATGATCATATCATTATAAGTTTTGCTTTCATCATGGCCTGGATAAGCTCGTGAACAGCAAATGCACTAAATACAAACAATATCCACCGAATTAAATGGTACTCAAACACCGCATAACTACAACATATCTACAAAACAAACCATTCAAATTTTGTAGTGAAGAAGAACTAAAGATGTTAATCAACAACAGTTAGACATCTTCATGTGTAAAACAGAGAAGTACATTTAGAGAGCAAAAGAGAATAGGTAAACCTGAATGTTATGCTCGATGCAGTAAAGTTCCCAGCAGGTGCTTCCAGCCTGAATACATCAAACTAAGTCTAGAGATTTAAAAAAAACAATCTGAAATCAAATTTAGGATTATACAGAAAAGAAAACAATTGTTAAATACCGAAACATTGGTTATGGATTACAAAGGTATTAATCAAAATAGTTGAACAATCAAATGATATTGTTTATCCCTTTCTTGGTTTTGACGATCCATGCTCCTAAAGAATCACTCATGAAACCCTAATGCCAAAAGCACACGTAACTTAAATCGTGAAAATAATCACACAATAAAAGCAAGGTAGTTGTAACCTAAACTCACCTTTTAGAGAACGAATTGAAAACCTTAGGATTAAAAGAAGATGAATCGCTTGGGACTTGTCAATGAGGATGTGTGGCATTCTTTTTTAGGGCTTCAATGTGGATGAGGGAATGAGCAAAAAAAATAAATAAATCTGAAAGCAAAAATCAAAATGTAAAATACCATAAATTTGAGATAGAAACATAGACGATTGAATCGATGATGAGGTTTCACCGAGCGTGATAGAGTGGGTGTATTAAAGTTAACATCAAGAGAATTTAATGATGAAAAATAGAAAACATGGCCGATACATCATGGAATCTGTTCTAATCGTTGGATAATTAAAACACATCAAACTGTTAAAATCCATGGGCAAAGCAAGATTACCCGTCCAGATCTTGAACTTGGCAGCGTAGATTGTGAGAGACGATGAATTTGTTTGTTAGGGTTTGTGAGAAATTAATGAAAAGAGTGAATTTTAGCGTATAGATTGTAAAAAAGATTGTTTTATTGTTAGGGTTTGTGATAATCAGGAAGAAAAAAAAAGGAGACTATAAGGGAAGGAACAAATCATCGCGGATAAGGGAATGAACAAATGAGCGGGAAAAAAAAATCTAAGAAGCCCTCAGAACATGCTAAGTGTCTCACAAATGGTTTCATTTATATATTATAGTAGATTTGAGGAATTTGGTCAAAATTTGTGTAATGGTTGCATGTGAGGTAAGTTTGGACGTTAGGGGCAGACAAGGGACAAGAGGGTTGGTCTATAAACGCGTTTAGAGTGCATTGGGGGCGGTATTTGGGGTTGAGCTCGAGATGTCATTAATGGAAGGTTGAAAACTTGCAGACAGGTCTGTCGCGGTCCGCGGGGCATAATAAAATCTTTTCCTGATATTATTTTATGTGTTTAGGCGCCTTTGTGTTTAGGCGCCTAACCATAAAGGCGCGCCAAAACACAATGCGCAAAACATAAAGGCGCCTTAGTGTTTAGGCGCCTAAACATAAAGGTGCACCTTAACATAAAGGCACACCTTTGTGTTTAGGCGCCTAACACAAAGGCGCGCCAAAACACAATGCGCGCCAAAACACAATGCTTAAACATAAAGGCACGCCTTTATGTTTAGGCGTCTGAAGATAAAGGCGCGCCTCACGCCTACACGTTTAGGCGCGCCTAAACATAAAGTTGGTATTTAGTTCGTTTATTGTTATTGTTTTGGGATTTTTTAGACGACTTGTGTTGTCTGGTTCGTACAAAAACAGAGGAAAACTTTGCCGAAATTTTTGTTGTCATAATGATCTTTGTTTTGTTTTGCAGATATGGCACCTAAAAGGAAGCGTGCTCCCGCGCCTGATGATGGGGATCCTATGGCGTTTGGTGATATGAGAGACTGGGTATACAGGTCCACCACGATCCTTATGAGATCGCCCGATGGGAAAAGATGGAATCGCATCTGTTTCTGCATCGCACGGCATCGACTGGACTGCGCTTCAGGATATCGATGGGGCGACGAGATTTTTGGAGTAGATCCCCGCCGACAGCCCGTGGGGGCGGATGTTTGCGGACCTCCACCAGGATGTGCATCGGCCGCTTACGGTCGAGTTCATCTCGACCTTCATCTATACGCCGCTCCCAGCCGGTGCGGATCTCGATGCTGATCACGATCCTGAGATACAGTTAAGGATGTTTGGACACCTCTACACGTATTCGATGGACGATTTTGCTACGAGGTGTTTAGGGTGGTACACCGAGGACGAGCTCGTCCAGGATATGTATGTTGCAGGCCTGACCACTTTGCCTGACGACATGCTGATGTCGTGGTGGCCCACTATCGGTGGTGGTGTAGCGTATGCGGCGAACGACGACTTGTGTTGTCTGGTTCGTACAAAAAACAGAGGAAACTCTGCCGAAATTTTTATAATTTTATTATTATTATCCTGTGTAGGGCCAGCAACATCAGGGACCCACTGATTCGTTACCTACATCGCGTGATTACCTGGTCTATTTCCGGGCGGTGTAGTTCTAACGAAAGGGTCAATCAGACGGACCTTTTCTTTTTGTACTCCGTCCTCAGAGGGAGGCCGGTTGCACTGCACAAGTGCTTTGCTGACTACGTTGCCGGCTACCCTCATAGGCATTCAGCCGGGGACTATTCCTATTGGTGGGTTGGTCACCTCCATAGCAATGCGCGTATGCCCGACCGACTTGTGGGTCCATATTGAGGACCAGAGATTACCGAAGCCGATGTTGCCCAAGTATGATTATTATTTATTTATTATAATTTATTATTATTTAATATTATTGTTATTGTTGTATGTTTCAGGCGATTAAATATTTCGACTATGCAGCAGATGAAGGTGGCGGCCCGGGTCCCGAACAGCAGGCCAGCCGCATATTACCAGCGCGCTTGGGGTCCACCTAGCGATGCTGGCGCGCGTTTTGTTCCACAGCCGCTGGAACATATTGAGTGACCGCGTTGCCGAGGAGGTGGAGATGCCACACGTTGGCGACGGCGATCCACCGGAGGATGTACCGATGCCAGAGGTCGCCCCTGATGCCCGACAGCATGTTGGTCACGTTTATCACGCTGTTAGGTTGCCTGAGACCACGAGCCAACTACTTCAGCAGGTTCTGGATCAGATTGGGTTGCTTTGGGGTGAGATTGGGTCGATTCGGACTGACATGGGGTTGATGCGGGCTGATATGGAGGGGATGCGAGCGGATATACGGTGGTTGGTGCAGAGCGAGAATGATAGGAGATTACATATGGGTTTGCAGCCGCGTGAGGCGTCCACCAGTCAGCAGGGTGGGGCGTCCACCAGTCAGCCGGGTGGGTCGGGTCAGCCGGACGGGTCGGGTCCGTAGTTTGTATATTTGGATCTTGTATTTTGAATATTATCGTTTTCTTTATTTGAACATGTTTTATTTTGGAGTTAAATGCTAATTTAGTCCCTGAGGTTTGTCAAAAATTGCCACTTTCATCCAAATCTTTTTTTCTTGTCATTTTAGTCCCTGTGGTTTCATTTTGTTGTCATTTTAGTCCCTGTGGACTAACAAGATTTGGATGAAAGTGACAATTTTCGACAAACCTCAGGGACTAAAATAACAAAAAAATAAAACCACAGGGACTAAATTGACAAGAAAAAAAGATTTGGATGAAAGTGGCAATTTTTGACAAACCTCAGGGACTAAATTGGCAATTAACTCTTTATTTTGTATGTAAATGTTTGAATGTTATGTTTTATTTTATTTTATTGTTCGTATCTTTGGTTTTGTTTATTCGGCAATATAAACGTTAATAAAAACCGAACATTCATATTCACATCCATATAAAAAAAATCATATTATACAAATAAAAAAAATAACATTTATAAAAAACCAAATTTTTATATTCACATCTCTAACCCATCTTAAACACCCACACTACACTTAAAAAAAACCAAACAATCATTATTCAATCGTTGCCAATGATTACCAATGATTGGAAGTGTATTAGGGCTTTTTGACGGGCCGTGGAGGCCTTGATGGCCTGTCAGTTTGTCGTTGGGTGCCTCGATGGGCCGTGGAGGGCTTGACGGCCCATATAAGGTTGTGTAAATAAAAAAACCCTAGTTGTGTAGGTTGTGCACATAACCAAGGCCTTATTAATTGGTAATGATCATTGACTTTATTACCCATAATCCTAAATTATTAATTGGTAAATATATGATGGATGCAATTATCCTTACCATATAAACACATAGTTTCTCTTGAGTGTATAAATATGAGATGATTAGAGAGGTTAGCAACCAATGAAAAATTAACACCATTACATAAAAATTCGTCCCTGCCTCCCTGCCTCTCTCTTTAAAATCGTGAGACCTAAAATCACCTTAGTCCTCATAATCGTACATCCTGAACGAGAACTGGATCAAGCAATACTTATCTATTTTTAGCACCCATCTCTACAGTTGTTGGAATACCAGGTACACATGTCTAATATTATTTTTAACTGTAAGTTATCTGTCATTCATCCCCAGAAAAAAAAATTACATTAAGATAACGGGCAGGCGGGCAACAAGCTGCGCCTGCCCGTTATTTTTTTATTCATAACCAAGTTGGTTTTGTATTTATTTATACAACAAACTTTACGTACAAGCAAATTGGAATGTAGAATTATTAAAAAAACATATACACATACAGTTTAGGGTAATATTGTAAACATGTAATCTTTAATCAAATTACACAATGATGCTTGCACGTGTAGATACCATGGGCTTTTCAATCGGTCCATGTCTCCGAAGCTGCATGCATAGATACCAAAGAAGACCATTGTGGTTAACATTTCATATTGTTAATAAAAAAAAAATTAAAATCATAGTGTACAAAAACAATAAGACAGAATATTTACCTAGTTGTGAGATTTTCCAATCCTGATCGCCAATGACTGTCCAAAAGAAATATCCTCCTATGTTAAGTGATTGTGCATATTCTACCTTTTCTTCTACTGATTCAACATCGTCATATCCAATCCATGACGTTCCTGCAACAGAATAATAAGATACGGTTGGCTCGTCAAACACCACCTTGGCATTATTTTGGGCATTGAACTCCTGCACTTCTGAGTAAAGCATTGCTCCTTCATTTCCTGGTCCTATACCCACAGCTGGAGCCCCGATACCATCCACACTTGGATCCTGTAACGTCCACGTCCGACCATATAATGGCATCCCCATCACCAACTTTTGTCTTTGGATCCCAGCGCTAATCCATGATTGTAGCCCGTCGCTAGTGCTAAGATCGCCATTTGGATCATATAACGCGGCCAGGGTCCCAGTTGCATCCGGAGTCCATGGCCCGTGATAATCATAACACATTGCATTTATCCAATCCAAATTCTTATTTATGGATGCCACTGGATACGTACGAACTCCATTATCTGTAACTTCTGGCTTATAATAAGTGGCGGCTGAAAGAAGAAGCTGCGTCTTACCAGTTGACTCAGCTTCTTCATTGACCGCCACACGCCACTCATCAAGCAAGAGGCCAAAGTTGTCCATGTCAACTTGGGTTTGAGGATATTCCCAATCTAAGTCAGCTCCATCAAAGCCATACTGTCGTGCCACTTCTATAGCGGAACTAATGAAACTCGCCCTCGAGCTAGGGCTTGAAGCCATGTTGGTAAAGAGTTCTGTGCCAGCAGAGCCACCTCCGATGGAAAACAACGTCTTGACAGGTGGATTCTTTCCATGAAGCGCGGTGTTGAAGCTATTAAGCATAGTCCCTGTTGTCCCATCTATGTCGAACTGGAATGTGTCTTCGTTAGGGGACAGAAAAGCATAATAAACATGAGTGAAATAAGCTGTTTCGATATCAGATGGTGGAAAACTATCTTGAGCCCATGTAGGCCAATAGCCACCTTTGTTTTGAGCGCTAACAAGACTACAAATGGTAAGACTCAATATCACAAGCAAAAGGGTAGGTGCTTTGAGGAATTCCATGGTGTGTTATAAATTTATAATACTCGAGTAATCTCATGATGTTTTATACTTGAGCTTTTATAAATTCAACTACAAACAGTATTCAATACAATTCATTGACTTTGATCCTCATAAACAAAAATTAAATAACTTTTGACATTTTCTAAATATAGAGTTGTATATGACTAATCATTCATCTAGTAACATATTTCTTTACGTGAAAGTAACTCTAGTGTGACGAAGAAAACAGGCAGACGATGATTTTGTACAATATTTTCTTTCTAGAATAAAAATTTAATAATATACCTTCAATAGTTTACGTGAGTAACTAGAGAAAGAGATGCCGTTCAAAAAAAAAAAAAACTAGAGAAAGAGATGGAGAGTAATTGCTTTATATCGACAATATTTGAAAGAGTAAAATTTATGGTGAATTGAATTGAATGTTGCGGTGTCATATTTTATTGTTACTAGTGGGTTTACCCGCGCGTTGCGGCGGATCCAAAAAAAGTTGTAATACGCTAGCAGTTTTCCCACTGCGCATTGCAGCGGGTAAATCCTGTCGACAAACATGTATTCCTTAAAGTTTGGTTCGTATTGGTCGACTTATTGTATAAAGTTCTAAGAAAATGATATGGGGAGCGTAGTTCTTGACGCTTCTTAAGCAAGTCCTCCTCTTGCTTATATACACACAGTCATTGATCAATTAAAGCAACACCGGAATTTGAGAGGAAAATCCTTCTAGGAAACAAATTTTACCTGGCAAATTCAACTTTAATGTCATAAAGATCCAATACACATACTTGTAAATTAAAAAACACAAAGATGTCAAATAAGTATCAAAATCATTAAAGCATTAGTTCCAAATTAGAAGAGGATAATTTTTTCACAGAACTCTTGAACCCAAACTTAAAAAAACAACATCGAGTATTTACAGTTGCGATGTAATTGATTGTAAGATGTCTTATTTGATCATTTATGTTTCTTCTTTTATTTACATAGGTGAGTCGTAGTTGTAATCTTATTCTTTGTTTGTAATGTTTTTCTTAACACAACAAAGATTCTTTTTCCCATGAATTGCCCCAACCCAACTTCCTATCAAACACGCTTATGCGATACACAGTCACAATTTGCCCAACCGAACTTCCCACTGAACACGCCAATACGATATACATGTGTGATATTTCAAACTTCCCATCGGGCTCGGATTGTTTTGCCATCCTCTAATAATGTTAGGATCTATAAAAAATGAAAATTGCCATTAAAGCTCTAATGTTATCATTCAAAGTAAATTGAGAAAAAATGTAATTTATTTTTAAAATTTCAAGTGAAATCAACAAAACTTCAAATTTATACTCAAATGATGACATAGGAATACATGACTGTAAGCACCAATTATAATCTAAGTTGTCAAAGGTGCGCGCCAGGGGCGCGGTGCTCAAGGTCAACTCAACGCACCATATGAGTAGTTAACTGAAAGACATGGTTTCTAGCTCTTATGAGTGTGTTTATGCGCCTTGACAAGATAGATTACAATATAAATCTTTCACACACATCACTATCAAATGTCAATAAGCTGAGATTTGCTTCCCTCTCCTTATTGTAAACCATGTGGGTAAAATGAAAATGGCAATTGGAAGCGAATATCACATTATAACCGTAGAAGAAAATAAGTTTACTTTAGAGAATATAACATAAACTAAAATATGTATGTACATAGAAATGGGTTGATGAGCTGTGATGTCTCCAATACAAAACAAAACAGATTTGATCCTAAAAAATAAACAATTCAATTGAGTGATAAACATGAAACCACAATTTATAGAAATTGAAATAAAAAGAATGTAAAAAAAAAACACGGACAAAATAATGAAAAAAAATATATATATAAGAACTAACAAAAAGCTTAAAAACTAAATAACTAAATAAATAAATATACATAAAGAATATACAAGATTACAAGTGTTAGCTTACTAACATAATAATCGATAGTGCAAGACTGCAAGTGTTGAACAATATCATTCAATGACTGCTTCCATGAGAAATAAAGAAAATGGTGTGATAAGGCAATGGTATGAAGGGTTTTAGAGATTAAATGGAGGGATGTTGATTTAATTTATCATTGAAGATGATAAAAGGAAAATATGAGACATTGAATCTCAAATTAAATTTATTAAAGATGAGAAAATTAAAAGGTGAAACAAATAATAATAGAGATGACTTGCATTAGTCATTTGTATAATTGTAATCAAATGTTGCACATAGGGGCATAAAGGGAAGAATTTGGCAAAAAGCACATAGGGGCATAAAGGGAAGGATTTGGCAAAAAGATAGTTGTTTTACCTTATGACCTTTTGTATGTCATCTTAAAATTGACATGAAGTGACTATTTTAGCCATATCTCCTCCTTTATAATGTAGTATAGATAATATTTGACGAAATAGGTTATTAAACACCTATATATGAAATAATAAATTTTTTTTCTATAAACCATTATATACTAATAAAATACCTTAGGAATTGAACAGTATCATGGCACTATTGTTATTTTAAAAAAAATTCAAGGTCATTTTCGTCTTTCATGTTTGGTTATTCTGATACCAATACAACCAGAGTCAAAACATCTCACTCACCTAACCCTCATCCCATTCCCACCGCTTCCTATCTCCATCCCGCTACCACCACCGTCACCACCGCTACAGCAAGTCTACCCGCAGACGCGGTGTTACAGGTTGTTCGTCGGCGTCACCGTCTCGAAACCATCAGGTCTACCGCCATCGCTGCAGAATCGAAGCTCATTCTGTTGACTAAAGTATTCTAAGATGCATGCGCAGTGAGGTACCTAATTTATTATCTTTTCACCCATTCGTCTCTGATTCTTGCTTCTAATCGTGGTTTAGGGTCCGTATTGGTGATTTAGGGTTTCGATTTGGTTTTCTTCCTTCTGGTTTTCGCCTTCCGCCATCGTCTCTTTCTTTTAGTTATGTTAAATCTTCTAATTTTGCTTTCTTTTTTTCCCAGGCGGCGATGTAGCGGAGCAGAGGTTGGTGGTGGTGTTGGTTTGAACAAGTTAATATCAGTGGAGGTCTTTTTGCTGGTTTTCAAACCGGTTTGTTTACGACACATTCACCACGGTCACCGCCATCGCCCGTCACGACTGGCTCATGGAGGTTGACGGTGCGGTGGTGACTGGTGTGTGGTGGAGGTAGATGGTGATAGTACTCGAAGGTTGTTATTGTTCTTCTGTTTGTTATATGTATCTTGATTTAGTTGTAGATTTTGTTTAGTTGTATGGTTTGTTGCTTAGATTAGATTAGTTAGTAAGCTCTTAATTAAACCCTAATTGTAATCTTTTGGTTTTCTTTTACAGAATTATAAGCATCGACGGTTTCATCGATCAAAGCTATGAATACTCGAAGGTTGTTATTGTTCTTCTGTTTGTTCTCTGTATCTTGATTTAGTTGTAGTCTTGTAGATTATGTTTAGTTGTATGGTTTGTTGCTAAGTAACTTCATGACCCAACAGACAAGCTTCAGGATGAGTTAAGTAATACAATATACAAAAATTTATCTGGCTATAAAATTGAATGCTAATTCCATCTTTTGGTGATGATGTTGCTTGGTATTTAATTATTCTATAATGTTATTATCCACCTCATCATGCAACCTCTCATTAAAACTGATTTTTGCAGGCGTCTGAGAATCTTGGAATGGCAATGATTTACTCTTTAGTTACCTCATCTAAGGAGTGGGTTGCTGAAAGATTTGCTCAAGATACCGGCAATTACAATATTCAAGAGGAAACGGCAGATAAAGATGAATATGATCTTTGCATGACTTCAAACATAATTTTGAATTTTATTTTTATGCGATTGTTAACTTTGGTTGGGTGTATTGAACATGATATTAAGATAATTGTTCCACATGGGGAACCAGTCACTGTTCAGACTTTCTTGGCATGGAGAGAAAGATTTGAAGCAGAATTAGCCCTCGAGAGAGCCAAGTAAGTATCATACGTAGCATACCAGCGTATTTTATTGTTTTCCATCATCTGATTCCATGTGTTGTATAATAAATAATGATAATAATAATATCATATTATTGTTGCATTGTATTGAAACCAGGCTGTTACCAGAATCGGCACTTGTAACAACCAAAGAAAAGAAACTCACCGGCAAACAATGGTTTGAAAGTGGTAGAGCATCTGCAGTAAGTTATTCTATTTCAAGTTTGTAAAGTTTAACTTGAATGTGTATATGCTAAAAAAGATCATGGTTACATATACAGGGGCGGAGGATCCACAGATGTAGTGGCCAAAAAGATCCAAGTCCAGGTAGATCAGTCTATTTCACAAATGAAATTGGTTAGCAAATTTCTAATTAATAAGCACATTGATTGGCTGCATACAACTCACCAATAAGGTAAGTTCGTTTGCACTATTATTTAATTTGTTGATTTTATGTGTTGTTTGAACATTAAAAGTTCGGTACTCTTGGTGAGTTGTCGTACCTCTTCTATGAATTAGTAAATTAATTGAATGAATGATGTCTTTGTCGAGTTTGTCATTGATTAAAATCATACTTAGAATCAAGTAGTTGCTATAGCTGGTGAAATGGTATACTTCTTTCATCCTTTGTTGTTGTTTTATATGATTTTAATTCATGGTCTAATGTTGCCCAGTCCCTTCTCCGCTTTTGATTTTTCCCACTGCTCCTAACCATGGAGTCTAGAAAAAAATGAATGGTTTTTTTTCAAATTTTTTACTATAAATTAGCTGACTTAGATGCCATAGGTTATAATATACCTTTAGAGTCTACTGTTACAGAAAGTCCCTTCTAATTTTAAGAAGTTGGCGACCTTAATTTTAGTTTTTCTTAAATATGTGAATTCGTTATTCTTTTTAGATTACTAATTTACTATAGATTTTTCATTAAGTAGGCAAATAGTTTGTTGGTAAGGAAACTTTCGCTTTTTTAGGTGTGTATCATTGATGTAGGAGGACTCTTCGACTTTTCAAAAGAAGTTGACGAAGTATATCATTGATTAAATAAGCAAATGTTTCCCTTTTGCATCAGGAAGATCTCTTAATACCTTATTATCCACATGTTTGACCGCCTTTCATTAACCAAATACTAACGTTCGTTTCATTGACTTTGTATGAATGTAGGCTACACTGGCAAGCAAACAATATCGAGACAACTTTGTGAGATCATAGGACAACCAATGGGATTTTTTCCAAGTACAGAAGTCGTCATACAGCCATAAAAGAGCGAAAAAAATTACACTATAAATCAGTCCGTTTGTTTCCAAATTTTCAACTTTTTGATCATTTAAATCAATCTAATTACTAAAAAATACTTCAATTTGATGCTATATTAGACGGATAACTCATTTATTATTGGTTGTTGTAGGGGAAAGGAACTCTTTTCAATGTTCAAGTTAGCCGGCTAGAGAAGCCTACATTGAGGCTATTTACAAGAAGGTTGCAGTTGGCATGAAAAAATCATATCCCAACAGCACTCGGTTCTACTATTTACAAGAAGGCTGCAGTTGCCATGAAAAAATCATATCCCAACGGCACTTGGTTCTACGGAGAGTGGCATGTTGAGTTTTCCGCCGCGAAGTCCAACTCCAACTTTTCATCTCAGATTATTTGTCTCCCTCTCTTCACAAACACACAAAACCAAACAATCCTTCTTCCTTCTCTTATTATATCTTACGATTACAACATCAAACAAAACAAGCTGACTCCGAGATGAGGTGAACTGTTTTTAAAACATTGGCATTGCTGGTTTTGTTAAACATGCGTTATATGCATGAGCTCTTGGTACCCTTAATGGTTGACATTCACAAAGTCAACAACATGGTTTATTAGTTGATGTAGTTGTTCAACTATTCGAGTTCAATTATTGACAAGTTAATGGGGAAGCAACACTGTTTTGGAAGGATGTTTGGATAGATGGTCCAGAGAGACATTCACTTATGATTGATTATTTTTGTATGCTAACTAACAACACATGTCAACACATGTTGTTTTGGAATTGCTCATTGTTAAATTGATTGTTGCACATTTGGTCGTGTATACAGAGTTAGTTTACTTAATTAAATATTAATACTCACTTTTTTATAGTGTACAAAATAGAATGGAATGAACTGCACATTGAGAAGCGAACCTTGATGTGCGAAAAGCTGTAATGTAAAAAATGGTATTCCATCATATTAGGGGGAGCATGAAAACCTATCGCACAGCGCGCAACGCGCGCAGGTTAATACAACTAGTTAATGTAGTACGAACTTTTAACTTTTAAGGAATGGATGAAACCAGGTCATCAACTTTGAATGTAACACTTTGAAAGTCGGTTTTGGAATGTCATGTTTCCGAATTTGATTTTGTTTGGGATTTTTTTTTTGTTGGATCAGTGAAAACCTTTAACTTGAAACCCTTTTCTTCCTAAGTTCGAATCCCTACCCACAAGCCAGTCCCTTTCATACCTATTGAGTATATTTTTTTCGATAGACAACGGGACTCGAACCGGATACGTTTCGGACGGGAACCCCATAGGGGAAAACCTTCCTGCCTCTATTGTAACCACTGGACTACAACATCATTGGCTGTTTGGGAAATTTTCTTTCACTACAGTGTAGACATCAACTATTGTCCAAAAAGCAATGTTTTCATAATTGTATCATTCATCAAATTCATAGACTTATCAATGTATAGGCCGGATTAGACTAGGGGTATTCATTGGTTCAGTTTCTAGATTACGAATTCAATTTAGTTTTTATGTTTCGGTTTATTTAGTTAATTTGAAACCAAATAATGAATACCCCTGAATTAGACACAAGAACTTCAAATTCGAATTCATATACAAATTCCACTTTCAATTTCAAACATTACGCGATCTAGAAGCACTAATGGTTTGACAATATCTTATACTTCTCTCATTGCCTGTCAATCAAGGATTTAGCAATTAAAAGTTGAGCCAAATAATCGAAAGATTGGAAAATAAGTGTGTCAAAATGCTTTACGTATACCAAAGGTATATCATTCATTACAAAATTCATAAGCACAATAATGTTTTTAAATGTTCAATTTTAGAATTCGATTCATTCTACTCCATTGATTCTTCGAATGATTGGTATGGACCAACGACCATTTGAAGGCAAATAAGGATAATGAACTCCACCCAGAAATTTTGATAAACCAAAATGACACTACACAACTAATAAATTCATGATTTTACCAACTAAACCCAACGATTTTTAACAAATACTCGAACATTATGTTCCAAGTTATAAATAACCACTATGATTAAAAGATGAACAATTATTTAAAACAAAAAATCACTGAAGAACATGAACCTAAGCCATTTAAATATAAATTACTAAAACTAAAAAATGAGTTTCAGAGTAGAACAACGGGACTCTCCAATTTAGAAAGAAAAAAAGCTTGGAAAAACTTAGACCATTGGGTGTGGGGGACGACATAGGCTCGTCGAGGTGCAGCTTGGGACGGCTACACCGCCCCCTAGGCCCGTCCTCGTTGTGACCGGCGAGCACACGACGATGGCGACGAGGTTGTGGTGGATTTTTTTTGTATTTTTTTCCTTCCCTCTGTGTGTGTGTATATATATATATATAGTACAAGGTTATATTGGAAACCCTTGTTATATGGTAAACTCTAGAAACTCTAACTTCCCGAATTTTTTTTATGAAAATTTTAGGGTATGTAATATACATGATTTTAAACATTTTGGGCCAAAAAACCAAAAAAGGGCCGAGCCATTGTTAAAAAAAAACCGTCTTTGGGTAACAAATGGTTAACACATGTTAGTTTCGCTTAACATGTGTTAGTCAAAACTTAAAATCATGTATATTACATGCTCTATTTTTTTTCAAAAAAATAAAAAATAAAAAATTGGGAAGTCAGAGTTTTCAGAGTTTACCATATAACAAGGGTTTCCACATTATCCTTACCCTATATATATATATATATATATATATATAGGAACGTTAAAATAAAAACCCATTCAAATTGAAGAAACCCAGTAAACTCAATCTAGACCATTGATCTAAAGTGATCAATGGGCCAGATTGATTCTACATTATTTTAATACATTTATTTAGGTAGATGACAAAAAAGGGCACAATGGTCAAATGCCATTTTTCTGAAAAAGCACATATGACATGTTGACCCCACACATGTCACATCATCTCTCTCATACTTTTGTGACCATTATCCTAAATCTGTCAGGACGTCATGTTACATAAGTAACATATGTAGTGTTGCGTACGTTAAAATTGCACAGACTCCGGTCTCATATGTGATTTCTTGTTGCATACGTTAAAAGACATAGATTGTATAAAATCAATTAAAAACTTTACAGATCAAAAAACATTCAAATGTACACAAGAAATGTTTCTTACAAAATGCTAAAAACAATAAAAACGGTCATTACAAAATCAACAAAATGCAAAAATAACTATCATAAATAAGAAAAATTGTCTACACTTCATTCTTGATAATCATCTTCATCTTTAATGCAAAAAATATGTTCACGTGCAAAAATAAAACAAAAATCATCAATTTACATGTAAAGCCCACCCCCGGGTCTTAATGTATGTTAACCATCTGGATTACAAAAAACATACGAAACAGATACAAACAAACATTGTTTTATCCATTTAGTTATCAAGCTTATCAAACTTAACTTAGGAGGAATGTTATATAACTGCATAGATGTGTAACATACGCAAACTTAGTTCTGCTGTTACATACGAAACAGACGGAAAACATACGCAAACTTAGTTCTGCTACATACGAAACAGACGCAAACATAGATTTGATCCCATGATTAGTGACTTTTGTTTTAATTAATATATTCAACTGGTGTTGAAAGTCAAAAAATCAAACCTTTGTATCTTGTAAAAAAAATCAGAAACTAATTTATACCAACATAGTTCTGCTGTTACATACGAAACAGATGCAAACATACATTCCAGATGTTAAAAAACCGATACAAACATGCACATTCTGGTTAAAAAAAAACACATATTGTTGCATATGTTAGAGACATTAAAATTCACAGTTTTAACGTATGCTACCTACATGTAAACATGATTAGTAACTTTTGTTTAAATAATATATAAAAAAAGGTTAATTAATATGTAAACCTACGTGTTAATGTATGCTACTAGGTGTTGTTTTAATAAATTATAAAAAAAATTGAAACCAAATACAAAATACCACTTATTTAACTACTTTATCAAGCTATCAACAATCTTTATTATTTTAAAATATTTTCACATACTTTCTTGAACTTTAGTTAAAACAGATCTATATAGGTAATAACATCAAAAGAAAAGGAATAAATAAATAAAATAAAATAAAGATAAGATTATCCACCACCATTAAAGGTAAACTATACTGCATTGGTAGGGCCAAATATTGAAAGCAAAAAAAGTTTACAGTTCATTCATAAGGTAGTTCCATCTTTTTGTCTTTGTGGACCTTATACTAATTGAACACTTTACCAAAACAATAGATCTGTAAAAAAAGAAAACCTTGAAGAACATGAACACGGAGGTCTCCGTAGATCTAGTTTCAAATAGATGATTTGAAATCCAAATACACTTGTATACATGAACCTGTTACTGCAAGTCCAGATATTAATATTAATATTAATATTAATATTAATGAAAGATATCTACCATCACTCAGGGTTTTTAGCAGTCGAGAGGTGGAAGAACATACCAGTAAGTCTTGTTTTATTTCTTTTGTTATGTTGTTGCATATGAACCCCCTAACCATTACAGTCGAGAGGTGGAAGAACTTCCTCTGTTCTGTCTCTCATAACCATCACCGATTAACACCATCTACCTTCATCTTCATCACCAAACCATTACAATCCAACCTGCAACCATTACAATCAAACCTGCCGTCACTGATTAACACCTCTAGTTCTAACCCACCATAAACATCTTCGAACCCACCTTCTCTGTTTTACCCACCTTCTCTGTTTTACCCGAACCGATTCTGTTGACTAATAACGTTTGATGTTGAAACTGCCAGTGCATCTTTCTTAGTTATGTTTGTAATCAATTATTTTACCTTGAAATAAGGAGAAGGAATCAATTTTTGAATGTTGTTAGGATGAAATCTGATGGTGAGAAATCTGATTGTGTGTGAGAGAGAGGAGAGAATGGTTGTATGTGTGTGAGAGGGATTTAGTTTATATAGGAGGGAGAAAGAGAAGATTAAATTTTTAAATGGGGGAAAGAGTAAAAAGACTAATATAACCCTCAAAACATAAAATAATATATTTACTAGTGAGTGATATGGAACAATCAGGGCCACTAGATGGGTTTGCGTGAGTTTCTTCAAAATTTTGGGTTTCTTGTGGATACTTAGCCTATATATATATGCTATTCTTTTGGAGATGGCCATGGTGTCCGGTGATGATGGTAACTGGGCAATGACGGTGGTGATGAATGATAATGGTAGTAGCGAGCGGCACAGTGGAGTGATGGTTGTGAGTGATCGCGGTAGTGTTGAGGAAGGTGGTCGGTTCGGTTGTTAAGGAGTTGAGGATGGGTTTGGTGTTGATGATGGTATGGACTATGGTGGTGAAGAAGAAGTTGGTTGATGATTTCATATTGGTTATATGTTGAAGCTAATGGTGTTGGTTGTATGTGTGCTAAGAGTATGTTTGGCAAGGAGCTTTTAAGAGCTTTTAGCTTTTTAGAAAAAAACTCTTATTGAATAAAAAACTTTGTTTGGTTGAAGTGGCTTGAAACTTTTAGTTTAGGACAAAAAACTCTATATTTAAATACTACTAGTACTAGCGTTTAAAAAACGCCTACTAGATACAAGTTTTTAATGAGTAAATGACACAAATATCTATACTAACATAAAAAAAATACATACATACAAGCTTTCATTAATGCTCATTTTGGTCATTTTACATTTTGTTAAAAGCTCCTGCTACTCTGCCAAAACTAAAATATATTTAGAAAACTACAGTTACCAGCTTTCAGCCACCAAGCATGCATACACCTCAATTAAATCATAATTATTTCGCTTCTTTATCCTAGTCAAGTATATTCATTAAAACATATTTTTCTCGCTTCTCTTTTTTTATTTAATGTTTCTTTTCTCAAATATTTCTTTTATTTCTTCCATTTATTAACATATATTAAGTATTTTATTGATCCAATCCATGTAATACGTACATGAGTTTCTAACCTAGTAATAAAATAAAACACGTCATATTAACATTATTAAAGATGCTCGATTTAATCAAAGGAGCAATCTAAATCCGTTGACCGTTTGTTTTCCCACTGGTCATTGATCTTCAAACACTCATCTACAGAGTTAGAGGAATCCTCTTGTTATTTAGGTATGTGGTCTTCTATAGGGTCACTGATGCACCCTTCCTTTGAATTCAAGACATGGTCATCCGTAATTAGCAGTTGGCTAAAAACCTAGTCGAATGACCAATTCCACTCTTCATATGTCCATGTTAATGGTCCATCAGATGGAGGTAGAGAGTTTGTAACGTGTACAGGTTCCCCGGGAGGTCGAGGGTTTGTAGGGCATACCAGTTCAATTGGAAATAAATATTCCCCACCCATATTTGAGATTAGTGTGTGTAGATGAGTTAAGAGTGAAATTGTTTGAGACGGGATGTGAGTGGAGTGAAATTTGAATGTGAAAGGGAAATGAGTGTGTAGGTTGATTTTGAAATTGAACGTAAATGAGAGTGAGGGTATGTTTGGTATGGGGGTGGTTGTAGTGGCGATGGGTGGCGGAGGCAATGATACGTGGTAATTGCAAAATATAAAGAATTGAAGGACCATTAGTGTAAATGTGGTATTAGAAAGGATTCTGGGGGGGGGGTTGTTTTTGTAATAAGTAATAAATGTAAGGGGGAATTGAGAATAAGTAGTTAGTAATAAATTGTATTAATATTGGTTAATATCGTTGAATAATAACCACTGATTGATTGAGCTACTCTTTGTCTTCTTCTCTCTCTGTTATCTTCTCCGGTGAGTAATCATTACCACCACTATCGTTCCACCATCACAAACCACCACTCCACCACCGTATAACCACCATAACCACCCTATGAATAATTCAATACGTACCATTGGTATCAAAGCTACACGATCCTCATCGGAGCTCGAGACCATTCTATTACTCTGTTCGGACATTTCTTTGATTCTTTCCACCGTTCTTTCATTTCTAGACGGAGTGATCATCATTGATCAATCCATTCCATAGTTGGGTTAATTCGTAATCTGGCTATTCCAATTCATCATCTATCACAATCAATTCTCTGCTCCCACCATTAATTCCGCCATTAAAGATCAAACCTGCAACATAATAATAATAGTATCACTATTAATTACCCAATTCATTACAATTTTATCATAATAATATCTTCACCATAAAAACAACCATGACTACTACAAGAAGTCAATCTGAGATCGAAAAAACAGTTCAACATCACACTACTTCCTAGTTAAAATTCGAGGCATTTATGGAGAAGACTGACAAGTCTTTCTCTGAATTAAATCAAATCTTGGACAAACATACCCTGAATCAATCCAACCAAAACAATCTTAATACTCAGTCATCTAGTAATTTAGGTACTCAATCTGAAAATTCATACAATTTGAATTCAAGAATAGAAAGACTTTATCGATTGGGCAAAATTGAGTTTCCTAAGTTTGATGGTAATGAGGTTGAGGATTGGGTATGTAAGTGTGAACATTTCTTTGATGTGGATGAGACACCTGAAAATTTTAAAGTGATCAGATATGCTGCAATTAATTTGGAAGGGAAGGCCATGAACTGGCACTCTTCTTTTGTAAAACAGTTAAATATGCCTATTTCTGAGGTGTCTTGGTCACAATACTCAGGCAGTATTGTTGACAGGTTCTCAACTTCCATGTTTAATGATTCTATGGGAGAGTTAACCTCTACCAAGCAAATTGATTCGTTGGAAGATTATTGTGAAAGGTTTGATGAGAAATTGTTAAGGGTGACAATATGTGAGGAATATGCAGTGAGTATATTCTTGAATGGATTAAAACCTAAACTGGCTGGGCTAGTAAGAATGTTTGAGCCAAAAACAGTGAAGGAAGCCTATAAAATGTCCAAGAAATAAGATTCTGCCAATAAAACCATTTCCCAATTTAAACGAAGATTCAATTCCAACAACAATGGCAAATTTTATCCACCCAACATTCCTAATCCCTCACCCATATCATCTGTCAAACCTCCTATTAATACCAATCATTTACCATTACTTCCTACTCCTACAAATACAAAACCCTACAACAGAAACAAATTAAACCTTACAACCAAAGAAATGGAATCCAAAAGGTTAAAGGGAGAATGCTTTTGGCGTAATGACAAATTTACATCTACCCACAAGTTTCCAAATAAACAAATCTTTGTATTAGAAATTGAGGTTGTGATGAAGAACAAGATGAAATCCAAGAACCAGAAGCTGTGATTGATACAATAGTGGCTGACCCATTAATCTCAATCCATGCATTAACAGGGGTACCTTCTTTTTTCTACCATGCAGGTAGTTGGTAACCTTGGTACAAAAATTTTGCACATCTTATCTGATTATGGCTCAACACACAACTTTATGGATGAGAATTTGGATTTAAAACTTAATTGTCAATTTAAAACAATAAATCATATGAAGGTGGGGTGGCTAATGGGGTTCCTTTGATGTGTACAAAAATGATTTAAAACTTTGAATGGAAAATGCAAGGGCTGTGGTTTAAAGCTGATATGTTTATTGTACCCTTAGCCATTTATGACATAGTCTTGGGAGATCAATGGTTATTGCATTTAGGGGACATAATTTGGAATTTCAAAGATTTGGCAATGCAGTTTAAGGTAGGGGATAAAACTTATCAGTTACTAGGCAGTCACACTAACAAGTTATCATTGTGCTCTTTGGAAGTAATGAATCAACTCCTATCAAAAGACAGTCAAGTAGTTCATGGACATATGTTCAGTTTGTCAACAAGTGCAGGGGAAGGCAAATTTCAACATGAAGCTATGGTGTCCAAGTTGGATGATCAGGTATTATTAGACCCCTTATTACAAGAATATGAAGATGTGTTTGCAACATCTACTACCCTACCCCCAACTAGAGCCTATGATCACAAGATAAGATTAAAAGATGAAAGTTTAGTGATCAACCAGAAACCTTATAGGTATCAGTTGACTCAAAAAGATGTTATAGAAAAAATGACCAAGGAATCGATGGATACTTGTGTGATTAGGGGTAGTAACGGTCCTTTTGCAGCCCCTGTTGTCCTTGTTAAAAAGAAAGATGGTTCTTGGCGTATGTGTATAGATTATAGGAAGCTTAATGATGCCACCATTAAGAATAGTTTTCCTATACCTCTTATAGAGGAGTTATTTGATGAGTTGGGAGGGGCAAAAGTCTTCTCAAAGTTGGATTTGAGATCTAGATATCATCAAATCAAGATGAATCCTGATGATGTTCGTAAGACTGCTTTTAGAACACATGAAGGACACTTTGAATTTTTAGGTATGCGTTTTGGCTTAGCAAATGCCCCTGCCACTTTTCAGTCCCTTATGAACCATACTTTCAAACCTTTACCGAGGAGGTCAATTTTGGTATTCTTTCATGATATATTAATGTACAACATTAATATGAATCAACACTTGGTTCACCTAAAAGAAGTTCTTGATATTTTAAGGGCTGAGAAATTGTTTGCAAAGAAATCAAAATGTTCATTTAGGGGTTCTTTTGTGGAATATCTGGGTCATATAATATCATCAGGGGGTGTGTCAACAGATCCTAAAAAGATTGAAGTCATTCAAGCTTAGCCAGTTCCTACAAACATTAAGCAGTTGAGGGGTTTTCTGGGATTGTCTGGGTACTATAGGAGATTTATAAGGGCCTATGGGGTATTAGCCAAACCTCTTACCAATTTGTTGAAAAAGGATAGTTTTGTGTGGACTGATGAGGCAACTAAAGCATTTTTACAACTTAAAATGCCCTATGTTCCCCAGCAGTTCTTACATTGCCTAATTTTTCCAAGCCTTTTGTGTTTGAAACATATGCTTCATATATGGGCATTGGGGCAGTTTTAATGCAAGAAGGTCATCCATTGGCCTTCATAAGTAAAGCACTATCCCCAAGACAACAAGCATACTCGGTTTATGAACAAGAATTATTAGCAATTATATTTGCTGTGAAGCATTGGCATCATTATTTGAGCCAAGGGCATTTTATTAATTAAACTGATCAGACAAGTTTGAAACATTTGATGGAACAAAAACTCACTACACCCCTACAACATGTATGGCTATCTAAGCTTTTGGGTTATGATTATGAGATAATCTACAAACAAGGGCCAGAAAACAAGGTGGCTGATGCTTTGTCTAGAGTTCAAGGGCGTATGTTGTTCACTACAAGTCTATCTACTTTGGACCCTACTCTTTTTACAAGAATTCAGAAGACTTGGTCTAGTGATTCAACTGTTAATCAAAAGTTGCAGCAGCTTGAACAAGGTAAGTGTGTTAAAAATTATAATTGGGATGGGTCATTGTTAACAAAAAAGGGCAGAATTGTAGTGGGTCATGATGATACACTACAACATGACATCATTTCATTATGTCATGATTCTCCTATGGGGGGTCATTCAAGGGGTTCATTCTACTATTTAAAGAATTCAGGGCATGTTTAGATGGAAGGGTTTGCATAAACAGGTCAGACAATACATCAGAAAGTGTGATGTTTGTCAAAGGACCAGGGTTAAGAATGTGGCCTCTCCTGGATTCCTACAACCCTTGCCCATTCCTCAGTTTGTATTTACTGATATTTCAATGGATTTTGTGGGTGGTTTTCCTAAAGTTAATGGGAAAGATACCATATTAGTGGTCATTGATAGACTCACTAAGTATGGACATTTCATTCTCTTAGGCCACCCTTATTCAGTTGAAACAGTTGCCCAGGTTTTTCTGGACAACATTTGTAAGCTTCATGGTTGGCCTCTGTCCATTGTATCAGACAGGACCCTATTTTCTTAAGTGGATTTTGGAAGGAGTTCACAAGGTTACAAGGGGTCCAACTTGCTATGTAACAGCCAATCATCCACAGTTAGATGGGCAAACAGAAGTGGTGAATAGATGTATAGAGGCTTATCTCAGGAACATGACACTGAGTAGTAAGACCAACTGGCTCAAATGGCTATCCCTAGCTGAATTTGGTACAATACCAATTTTCACTCATCCTTACAAATGACACCCTTTCAAGCCCTTTATGGGTATCCACCTCCCTTATTTGTGCCCTTAATTCTATGCTATGTGACAAAGAGGTTGTGATTCAAGACTTGAAATTCTCATTACAACAAACTCAAAATCGGATGAAACAGTTGGCTGACAGGCACAGGTCAAAAAGGGAATTTAAAGTTGGTGATTGGGGATTCTTAAAGTTACATCCTTTTGTTCAATCCTCTATCAGACAACACAAGAAATCAAAGCTCAGCCCTAAGTACTATGGGCCTTTTATGATTACAAAAAGAGTAGGGAAGGTGGCTTACCGTTTAGATTTGCCAGAAGAAGCTCAAGTCCACCCTACATTTCATGTGTCCTTGTTGAAGCTAGCTAAAGGTGATCACTCCCAAATTGTTCCACTTCCAGCTCAACCCAGATTCAAGTTCACCCCTGCTACTGTTGGATAAAAGAATTAGTCAAAAAAGGAATCGAATAGGTGTTCAGGTGTTAGTCAGGTGGTCGGAACTTCCTTTAAATGAGGCGACTTGGGAGGATTTGGAAGAAATGAAACTTAGATTTCCTGATTTTGACTTCAATTTTGGGGTCAAAATTGCTTAAAAGAGGAAGGTATTGATACGTGGTAATTGCAAAATATAAAGAATTAAAGGACCGGCCGTTAGTGTAAATGTAGTATCAGAAAGGATTCAGGGGGGATTTTTGTAACAAGTAATAAATGTAAGGGGAATTGGGAATAAGTAGTTAGTAGTTTTGGAGGGAAAATTGGTTGGTGACAGTTAGCTCGTTGTATTAATATCGGTTAGTATCGTTGACTAATAACCACCGATTGATTGAGCTACTCTTTGTCTTCTTCTCTCTCTGTTATCTTCTCCGGTGAGTAATCACCACCACCACTATCGTTCCACCGTCACAAACAACCACTCCACCACCGTATAACCACCATAACCACCGTATTAATAATTCAATACGTATCAGGCAGTGACTGCAGTGGGTAGCAGTGGTCTGTGGTGGGTTGCGGTGGTCGGTGGTGGCGGTAGGTAGCAATGGTCGGCGGTGGGTAGCAATGGTCGGCGGTGGCGGTGGGTAGCAATGGTCAGTAGTGGTGGTGGTAGTGGTGGGTGGTACTGGTGGTGATGGAGGGTGATAAAGAGAATGGATTGGAATGGATGGAATGAATTTGATGTTTTTAAAGGGAATGAATTGAAATGCCTCATATATGACATTGACCAACCAAACACTCTTTTTTATTCTATCGTATTAGTTCTTTTCTTTCGGTCTCTCAATCCTAGATACCAAATTCCAAGGATGTTATCATCCAAACCAGCTATTAATGCATGTGGCTAGGGCTGTTCACGAGCCGAGCCGAACCGAGCGGACCTTTGCTCGTGCTTGGCTCATTTATAAACCGAACCGAGCCGATCGGCTCATTTACAATCGATCCAGAAACCGAGCGAGCAGTGTTCGAGCGCACATTTTTTCGAGCGAGCATCGAGCGAGCGACGAGCGGTGAATGTTTTCGGACAACCATAAATTTGGGATGTTTCCTTTAATATTCTCGCTGCCTAGTGATGTCTGAGGTTCGACCGTTTGAGAATGAGGCTCTAGTTGAGCATACTACAGAGAACGATTGTCTTGTTGTGGCGTAGGTTGATAGCGGGAGATGATTGATGGTGGACAACTAATGGGAATAGGAAGTCAAGCATGTTTTTTCACGACTTAGGGTTTTACAATTAAACTTATGGTTAATTTATCATTGAGTTGACTGAGCCAATAACTATAAATATAACTCTATATATGCATATATTGACCTAAACCCAATAGAGTGGCATGTATAAAACTATAAATATAATTGTAATTAATGTTTATACATATAATTATATATATAATAAATTAATAAAAATTATATCGAGTCGAACCGAGCCGAGCGGACCTTTGCTCGTGCTTGGCTCGTTTACAAACCGAACCGAGCCGATCGGCTCAATTACAACCGAGCGGAAAATCGAACGAGCAATTTCCGAGCGAATTTCGAACGAGCGGCGAGCGATCGGCGAGCGCCGAGCGTTTTGAACAGCCCTACATGTGGCTTTGATTTTAGTTACAGTGGTAGGTTTGGTTCATGATCTTGATCGGTCACTACTACATGTTGCGTGTTTTTGTGTTACCCTTGAAACCGTTGAATAAAATGAAAATACTACAATGTGCATGATTGATAACCCCCAAAATGCTAGAAATTAGGCATGCCAGATTGATAAAACCAGTCTATTTAACACAACAATAACAATTAGGCTTGTTTCTGGTTCAGATATGTTTAAACGCAAGTGTTTAAACATTTAGACGCAAGTACTATCAACCTGGCAAATTTTTTTTTTTAAAAGTACAGATATTAATACTAGACTTGTTCTGGTTCAGATATGTTTAAACGCAAGTGTTTAAACATTTAGACGCAAGTACTATCAACCCAGCAATTTTTTTTTAAAGTATAGCAATATGGTATGGAAATGAAAGAGGATGAAAAGCTTGTTTTTATGGTGTAATTTTTTTTAAAAAATAATGTCGTATAAAAAAGTTATGGCCGTTTTAAAAATGAAGGTGGAAGTGTGATTATTTTTTTATTATATTTTAAACATGTGTCACCTTCTTATTGTTTCTTATGGGAAGCCTCTTGGAGAGGTTTCAGAACCTGGAAGCCACCTCCCAAGAGCTAGGAAGTGGCTATTTTGGTAAAAGTCATTGGTCAATGGCTATTTTCGTGATTTTCCCTTATGAAAATATATATCTAAATTGTACATAAAGTTTAAACTCTATATTAAATTAAAAGTTTAATTCAACCAGTTGGGTACCTTTTTTTTGTCAAATTAAATTTTACTGCTTTTCTTAAACCTCGGCAAATTATCCTGCCATCTCTTTTGAAGTGGGCTGAAACCTAATACCTTCACCAAAATACAATCCACTAATTTCTTGACACTTATTTTTGAATACCACTTTAAGTTATCCTCTTTTTATTTCACTACAACAGGCTTTAGGGGCGACGTCTGTCGCCCCTAATAATAAGGCTTTAGGGGCGATAGTCGTCCTTAAAGGTCCTGTCAAATTTGTTTAGTGCCTAAAACCTTCTGTGGCCTCTAAAGGTGTCGCCCCTAATGTCTTTTTTTTCCACGTGACATTTTTTTTTCCATTTTTTTTTGCCACGTGTTATGTCACGTGGCAAAATTCTGTGCAATCTAGGCAGGACCTTTAGGTGCGACGGGTCACCCCTAAAGGTATTTTTTTTTTCGCTTTGTCCACACACGCACAATCAAACGAAATAATAACAAAAGTAATTAACCAAACATACCAACATTACATATATATAAACATACCAACATTCGTTTAAAAATACCAACAAAACTAAACAAACATACAAAATTTTACAGTCAAGCATACCATCAAAACTAAATAAACATACCAAAAAAGCCTAAATGTCTTCGTCTTCGTTTTCGTCATCGTTGGCGTGATCGCCACTATTGTCGCTTTCGCATTGATTTCCAAAGTTTTGAGAATGGAATTGAGATTGGTAAAATTAATTACACATTTGGAGCATTTGTGCTTGGAATTCAGGAAGCGTCATCATGGTATTAAGTTGCTCCTACAAATATATTTATACCAAATGGGTCAAATATTCTATTTTCTAAACATATTTATACCAAATGGGTCAACTATCAACAAATAACTACAAATATATACCAAATGGGTTCAAATATCCTATTTTACTACACATATTTATACCAAACGGGTCAAATATTAACATTTAGCAAACATACATACACCAAATGGGTCAAATGTCCTGTTTACTAAACATATTTATACCAAATGGGTCACTACCAACAAATGAACTACAAATATATACCAAATGGGTCAAATATCCTATTTACTAAACATATTTATACCAATGGTCAACTATCAACAAATGAACTACAAATATATACCAAATGGGTCAAATATCCTATTTACTAAACATATTTATACCAAATGGGTCAACTATCAACAAATGAACTACAAATATATACCAAATGGGTCAATGTAAGACTCGTTTTTTTTAACTTATGTGTAATATTATAAACTTCCCATCATATAGATATATGCCCAAAACACCTTGTCCCAACAACATACAACGACTAACGACATTAGTTATATTTACAAAAGATAATGTCCAAGCTGGCTACCATGTAAATCTTTGACCCATTTTCAAAAACATGTACACATCACATTAACATCTTGTTATATGACTCAAAATTCTATCACTAACATGGTACCCAACCCAAAAGAGACTTGAGCGTGCATGATTCAACCTCGCTTGAGACTTGATCTTCATTCATGTGTTTTACCTAATGACAAAACAGACATGACAACCATTAGTATGCATAAGCACCATCATCACTTGTCCAAGGTAACCAAACATTCCATGGAGTCATGATAATGTCCATACTTCTACCATTTGACCCATTAAGGGTATTCCCACCTTTTTGACCCATTAAGGGTACTTCCACTATATTGACCCGTTAGGGTGCTTCTACCTTTTTGACCCGTTAGGGTGCTTCTACCATGTTAAATCATTCTACTAGTTTTGCACTTTGTGTAAACACAAGGTGCTTCATACTACTTTCAATTCATCAAGTTCATCCACAACCATATATACCTAACCAATATGACAAATATAATCATTAACTATTTAGTTGGTAGTAACCAACTTACCTTTGTTGTGTGCACCTTGTTCCTTGTGATAACTTGAACCTTCCACCTTCACACCTACATAGTGAAGGAATTCATACTTTAGCTTTTCATACTTTACCCATGACCATTCTTGGTTCAAGTGAATAACTAGCAAAATCTCATGGTTACAACCTCTACCAACATGTTTTTTCATGCAATTCTTACAAATTCACCTATTTTACAATACTAGGCATTTTTATCATACAATTGTGTGCATATCCATACATTCAAGTGATCATTTCATTCCATAATGCAACATCTCCACTTCTACACTTGCATTTACAATCTACCTTTCTAGATAACAACAATACATAATCAAGAGAGTCTTCTTGATGTTGAGGTCCTGTTTGACTTTTAAAAGTCAACAGAAACCTTCATTCCAACACCCACTTAACACATTCTCAATTCAGCCCTATTAAAACAATTAACATACAATCTCTTCAATTTTACACTACTACACATAGCTAGCATGCTTTCCTATCCACAAGAAGTAATTTTTACAACATAATCATAAATCCACCATACTACTTTCAAACTCATTAAAAATTGATTCTACAACTTACCAAGATGATTAGCACTACTAGATAGTTATGGATTCATGAACATGCAGGGGATGAGGGATGTTTTTCTCACTCAATTTTCAGCTATAGAGGGCTGTTTTGGATACTTCCTTGTCGCCACCCCTCTCTCTTCTTTCTCTGCGTTTTCTTTTCTTTCCAATTCACCCAATTTCGCTTCTAACCCCTTAACTAGAATACCACTTCTATTCTTCCCTAAATCAACCCCTTAGAATGATATTGTTTCATATTTAACCCCCTTCCATTTATCAACTATGGTATCACCAATTTTACCCAAGTAACTAACTTGGTAAATTTTTATGTTTTGTCAAATGTACAACTACCAATGCACTACTTACAACTATGGATACAACATATACATACATATATATATATATCCACGCATACAACATACTCATACTAACATACATATATACACATACACATAATTTTTACCATACTACCATTATTTTAACATTTCGGGTGTTTACAGTCAACTATCCTATTTACTAAACATATTTATACCAAATGGGTCAACTATCAACAAATGAACTTCAAATATATACTAAATGGGTCAAATATTCTATTTACTAAACATAATTATACCAAATGGTCAACTACCAACAAATATATACCAAATGGGTCAAATATCCTATTTACTTAACATTTAAACTACAAAGACATACCTGTGTAAATTGCGGTTGCGTTGGCGTAAGATGCGGAAGGTTTTCTCTCGGACAGGCATAGTCCCAATCCCGCGAACATGTCCCGCGGCGTCTGCCCATAACTTCTTCAATATACCAACCTTCAAACACCCCAAATAATATTAGTTTTAAACCTACTTTAAACCCAACAAACAATCGCAAAAACATGAAAAATAAACACGCACATACACAAATATATACCAACCTCATCCAACCGTTGGGAGCTGCTTCCTCCTCCTTCTCCTTCTTCTTCGGCGACCCTTTGACATTTAGACTCAAAACGTGACCCTTAACCTGTGCTGTATTTCACAAAAAGCGATTTAATAGAATTACACACACACACACACACACACACATATATATATATATATAAGGCTAAGTATCCCTGTAAAAACCTCTTGAGTTGAGAAAAACCCTGAAAACTCTATGTAATAACATTGTTTTTTTCTAATTTTTTTAGAATAGTTTGTATACTTAATTT